>PVKZ01005348.1:15000-55441 GCA_004027375.1 Macroglossus sobrinus
CTAAGAGTGAACCTTAATATAAACTATGGACTTTGGGTGATTATGATATGTCACTATGGGTTTTACCAGATGTACCACTCTGGTGGGGATATTGATAATGGAAGAGATTATGCTTTTTCTGGGACAAGAAGCATATGGAAAATTTCTGCACCTTTTTATCAATTTTGCTGTGAATATGAAACTGCTTTAAGAAAATTGTCTTGAAAAAATTTCCTTAGAAGAGAGAAAATCATACCCAAACCTTAATACCTTGAACATGTCATCAGGAAGAGGTTGTCTAGGACTCAGACACAGGCCATATTAACTAAAATATTAGTGAAACAACCTAGAACACCCAGTATGAATCTGCTTGCTTGTTATTCAATGTCACTAATAAATTAAATTATCTAATGACAGCTGTAAAAAAATTGTATTTTTCTTTTATAAAAAAAGTTCATAGAAAAATGTGAACAGTTCACAAATTTAAAAAAAAATAGTTGCAAATCAAATTGTAGCAGATTTTGTGATTTTGAACTTTCCTTCCCCACTCTCCTGCCACCTTAAACTGGTGAAACACACATAACACTTATTGAAAATCCTGACAAGAGTACATTAAGGAAAAGTGATTTCCTCTCCCACTCAGTCCCCACCCCCCAAAAAAGTCACTTATTTTTATAGCACAATCAATGAAATACCAGTTTTTCCAGCTAGTCAATTTCTCTTATACATGTTTCATTCCAAAACCAAATGTTTGGCATTATTTTGTTTTAGAAGGTTACTTTCACCATCTTTCATTTCTAAGCACTGTTGCTATGAAAAGAAAACTAAATTATAAATTACTACCTCTGAGTGTGTGAGTTAATGCAGTTCTATTATAAAGGGTGTCGTCAAGTGTTCCCCTTGTAATTGTTCCATTCTGTAGGCATCTTGAGTAAGTGAATCATTTATGAGAAAGACTAACTCAATTTGGCTATTCAGCATTAAATTTAATTGTGAAGAATTAAGCATTTATTTATTTCTAAAAACTTCTAATGAGAACTTATTGTGTTCCGGAGATAGTACCGACAGCACAAAGATAAATTAAACAATGATCCTACCCTTTAAAAGCACACAACGGAATAATGAAGAGATAAATTTAACTTGCTCCATTGCATGCAATAATATGTGATATGTGGACAAGGTCAAGTAGAAGACATCTAAATTTTGTTTCTAGAAGTGAATGAGAAATTCAAAAGGTGGACATTGGTCAGAATAAAATGAATAGAGGGTAAATTGTAAGAAGAGGGAGCTATGCAGTAATGTGAAGGATTCAGATAGCTCAGTGCTGAAGATGCTTTGCCTTGCTAGAGAGAAATTTATAGGAGAGTTATGCCATGGTCTGAATATTTGTGTCCCCCCACCCAAATTTATATGTTGAAATCCTAGCCCCTAAAAGTGATGCTATTAGTAGATCAGGGCTTTGGGAAGTGCTTAAGTCATAGGAAAGAAAGCCCATCCCACCATGCGGGGACACAGTGAGCAGGTGCTGCCTGGGAACCAGGATGGGGGCCCTCATCCACTGCTGGCACACTGATCTTAGACGTTCAGCTTCCAGAACTGTGAGAAATAAATTTCTGTTGCTTGTAAGCCATTCAGTCTGAGGGATTTTGTTATAGCAGCCTGAAGAGACTAAGGTTAGTGTCAGTAGATAAAACCAGCTGATTTCTACTGATGCTCCAAGTCTGAAAAGGAGCATCTTATCACCAGAAACACTGACCCTTTAGTCTCAGTCCCCCATACATTGTCCTCCCAGGTCATCTTTACTCAAAAGAGAATTATTATAGCTTCCTCTATTGTCCCTGATAGAAAGTAGGTCCACGAAGGCAGGGACTATGCTATCTTGCTCAACAATGATTCTCAATGCCCCACTGCCTGATAGAGGGTTCAATAATATTTTTTTAAATGAAAACTGAATGAATAGATCATGTAGAAACAAAATCAGAAAGTGTTATACATAGAAGTTTACTGAAGGTGATGGGGGGAGGCAGCTAAGGATTTGTTTAAATATATGCTCAACATAATGTAATATATACATATTGCATATATATATATATTATATATATGCATGTGCCTTTCTGCTAAATTATACACATGAAACACTGGATTTTGTTAAACAATGTCACCATAATAAAAATAATAATTATTATTATCAGTACCAATTAAATGTGTATAAATTAAATATCAGATATTTTTTTAAAAAAGAAAATGCTACTTGAGAAAAAAATCATATGATGACATGAAAGAAAAATAAATTTGAATAACTTCAAAAAAGTAAAATAAATAAAATATATGCTCAGATCTGCTTTCTAACAGATCGTTATTTTTAAGGGGGCTACATAATAGGAAGGAAATGATAGGAAAGAAAATTAAACAAGAGTTAAGGAATTAGATAATATACTAAAAAGAACCCAAATAATATGTTAATAACAAGTTAAAGTTGATACAAACAAACAAGCAGAGCAACGAGTCTCCCCATATTAATTCTAAGCTCCAAGGGGCAGGGTCTGTGGCTTCCAGGGGCTCCTGAAGTGCCTGAAACACAAAGGACACTTGCTAAACATAGTCAGGTGGAATGAATGAAAACAATAACTGACATTTATCAAGGCGCTCTATTATCTCTTTTTATCTTCATCAACTCTAAGCGGTATTTTATATTTCTATCTTAACCTTCTGCCCAAATTCAAAGCAAAGAAAGAAAAAAATAATATGCACAAATTTTCTAGCAAGCTAAGACTGTAGCTGAGATTTAAAATCCGAGATGTCAGATTCCCAAACTTGAGCTCTGTCCTGCTGGTTCAAGTATAGACACCCACCAATTTGTATATCTTTATTTAAACCTCATCGTTACCTAGGCCTCAGTAGGCTTATGCATTACTCACTATATTAATCGGGGTTCTGTTCTCAAGAAACAGAACTAATAGGATATATAGAGAGATATAAGAGACGATTTGTTACACAAATTGGCTCACACGATTATGGAGGCCAAGAAGTCCTATGATTTGCTATCTGCAGGTTAGAGAGGTGGATCTTTTTTACTCAGTCTACTGATTCAAATGTTAATCTCTCCCAGAAATACCCTCCAAGACACACCTAGAAATAGTGTTATACCAGCTTTCTGGATATCCTCTTAGCCCAGTTGAGCTGATACATAAAATCAAGGTCACTCTCCCTCATATTTTTATAGGTACTTTCTAATTTACAATTTACCCACATTGCCTACTGTTCCAGTTACTAAGGCAGTGTAACAAATTATCGTAAAACGCGTGGATTAAAACAATGACAACATTTAGTCATTCCTCTGCTATTTGAGCAAGCTTTATCAAGGAGAGCTCTTCTCAACTCAGCATCAGCTGTAATGTTGAGATTATCTGAAGCCTTGTTCACTCACATGTCTGGTTATCAGTGAGTCCATAGCTGGGATAGTCAGTTGAAACAACTACGTGTGGTTTCTCCCATAGCCTGGGCTTCTCCACAGCATAAGGGCTGGATTCCAAGGGTAAACACCTAGAGATATTGAGAGAGAAAGAGAAACAAAATGAAAGAGAGAGAGAGAGAGAGAGAGAGAGATCTTATATGATCCAGCCTCAGAAGTCAAAGAACATTTCTTCTGCCATATTCTATATTCTATTCATTAGAATGAGTCATTAATACCAGCCAATGCTCAAATAAAAATTAGACTTTATTTTGACTAAGAAGTTACAGAGTTTTAGAAGAGCACATGGGATCAGAAATTCTGTTGGGGATATTTTTTAAAAATACAATCTGCCCCATCAACCACAGTATCATAGGGAAATTCCTTTAGAAAATGGAGTATGGATTCTTTATATTTATAAAAAAGAGAAATGCTTTATAAGTACCGATCATACCAATAACATATTTATTCAGTGCTAGTACCCACTTAATCCTCATTTTGAACCTGTGAGGTAGATCTAGTTATTTTCTCCATTTTACATTTGCAGAAATGGAGACACAAAGAAATGCAGTAACTTGCTCAGTGTTACATAGCTAAATCAGTGACAAAGCCAGTAGTCAAGACTAGGCAATCCACTTCCACTTTTAGATACTGCACTTTACTTCCTTTCCAAGTGGAGTCACGGAAAAAAAAGTTTTTTTCTTACTCTATAGACTATTTTGACAGGTTGATTTTTTTCCTTACATACACATTTTTACTATTCCATGTTCTAGACATTCATAAGCTGGTTTGAGTATACAGATTTGAAGCATCCATAAAGAGAAACCCCACTAAGCAACTCAATTTCACGTATTTTGGCAAAGACTGCCATTCTTTAGAAAACATTAGCAACAAACACACTTGCAGTTCATTAATACTCAGAAAAAGAACAAATAATTAAAAGTGTGAGATGTAGAGCACAAGACACATTTGGAATGTTTTCTTAACAACAAGTTACTTTATCATAACTAATTTAAACTCTTGTCTTTATAACCTGACCATCACCTATATGAAAAATAACAGTATATGCTAAAAGAACAGTCAGGGGATTTTTGAGTGAGATGAAATTATACCCTGTTCTTAATTGAAATGGTCTTAGGATCTCTTGAAATACTGCTTATGAAAAATTCAAATATTTAGTCAGGTCTTCTGAATTGATATTGGCCTTAAATGAAAACATTTAGAAAAAAATTTTCTAGCTCTATGGGATTATTTTTTTATCAAAGCGCCACTATTATTTTAAAGAGACACTTTGTTAAGACCATGAAAATCTAAATAATTGACATATTGCAAAATAATGTTAACTTCCTAGCACAGTAGTCATCACTATTATCAGCATAAAAATATTTTTAAAATTGACTTTTTGCATCTGACATTTATCTAAAATAAAAATAAATAGTTCTTGACTTCTAAATCCAAATCACACAAACAATAGACATAGTTATTTGTAGAAATTTTAAAAAGATTTATCTTTATGTGCATCTTTTTGAAACCAATATTTATATACATGAGTTGAATAAAAAATGACTAAAGATTTGTTATATTTTTGGTATACAATCTGATTATTTAATCTACAATATATATGTCTAGTGTACAGAATTTATCATCTGTGATTTGGTGTTTTAATATTTAGGTAAGATATATTCTGTTTTAGTTTGATACAAAATTGTTAAGTTAAATAGGTTAATATTGTTTAACATATGTTGCTTGTATTTCAAAATTATTTGGCCCCCTTTAAAATGTCAAACTGCTGAGTTTTTTTTAGAATATTCCAGTAATTCATTCCGACAATCTGAATTGTAGGTGAGATGGATAATAAGAAACACCTGGATCAGCTATTCTGCCATCAAGAGATGTCATAAAAGAGAGAGATTTATAGATGCAAGTTCATAAAGTTTTAGAAGACAAAGTACCACAAAGACTATATAACCAAACTGACACATTTTGCAGATGATGAAAATGAGGTAAAAAAAAATGACTTACCTAAAGTCACACAACTAGTGAGTGTATAGTCAGTGTAGTTCTAAGTTTTTATTTCCCCATCCAGGGCATTTTCAACTATGCCTTGCCATCTGGATAAAAATATGTTGTAGGAAAAACCAAAAAGTATAATTCTTTTACTAGTATTTTACTTGCTCTGAGGAAAAATAAATAACAACAAGACACAACATTTCTATGAAATTTTAATTTCTCTCCCTTCAAAATAATAATCCAGAAAGAATCTGACAAAATTAACTCCAAAATTGTACTTAGTTCTTGCAACAGACTGTAGTCTGACTTTTAAAAAATCTTGCCCTTTAAACTTTTGATTCTCAAACATAAGAGTACATTGAATAGCAGCCACCTGAAGACATAAAGCCCTAATCCCAGGAATTTTTAAATATTGCCTTATTTTGAACAAGAGTCTTTGGAGGTGTAATTAAATTAAAAATTTTGAGATGAAGAGATTATCTTGGACTATCTCAGTGGACCCTAATGGCCATCACAAAAAGCATCACCAAAAGAGGACAGAGATTGGAGGGATGCAGCTAAAAACCCAGTCAGAGTTCTCCAGAGACACAAACCAACAGGTTGTATATATACACAGAAAGAGCTTTATTTTAAGGAATTGGCTTATGTGATTATAGAAGCTTATGAGTCCAAAATCTTATGGGAGAGGTTGGCAGGCTGGAATTGGGACAGAGTTGAAGACTGAGTCCAAAGGCACTTAGACTGGAGAACCAAGGAGAAACGATAGTGCAGGCAAAGCCTGAAGGCAGAATTTCCTTTTGCTTAGGAGAGATTCTATTTGGGCCTCAGCTTGTTTGGATGAGGACCACTCACATTATGGAAAACAATCTGCTTTACTCAAAGCCCATTCTTTCAAGTGTAAATCTCATCCAAAACACCCTCAATGGAACATTCAGAATAATGTTTGATCAAATCTGGATACCGTAGGCCAATCAAGTTGACATATAAAATTAAGCATCACACTCAGGATTATTGACAGTCACCAGAAGCTAAAAGGCACAAGGAACAGATTCTCTCCTAGAGTCTTTGGCTGAAGCCTGGCCCTGCTGGATTTTGGATTTCTGATCTTCAGAACTGTGAAAAGATATATTTATTTTGCTTTAAACAATCAAATTTATGGAAATTTGTTTTGGCAGCCTCAGGAAACAAGCATAGCTATGTTTTATATTTTCTGTTAGTTTGTTTGTTTTTCTTTATTCTACTTCTTGTGTTTTTTTCTTATTCCTCAGCCAGGTATATTTTAAAAATCAAAATCAGCTATCGTTAATCTCTAAGTCTGTGATATAAAATACTCAGGGGCACCTAGTATTCTAATCCCCATGACTTTTTGCCCCATTACATTAACCACCATCAACTTAACAAAGATTTTTAATTGTAGTAAGTAGGAGTCAAAATGACTCTGGGTAAAAAAAAAGTGAAAATATACTTCCCTAAGAAAATGTTCTCAGTCATCAAAAACTTACGTGAAGCAAAGCATATGAGAAAGTTTATTTCAGCATAGATTTAGCAGAGTCTCTGACATGAACAAGACAAACAAGAGTGAGTTCTTTAGTCAGACAGGTTTGGGTCGGTCTCATATTTCCCACATGCCCTCTCTGATTGAGTATTTTCCTTTTTCTAAGCCACAGTTTTCTCAGCACCGCTTTTAAAGTCATCGTGATGATTAAAGATAAAAAATGGTACTAGAGAATAAATTAAAGTTGATCCCAACCAAAATCATAGGTGGGAAATGATACACAACACACACATACACAAACACACATACATAATATTCATACACTGGTTTATCACTTAAAATAGTACCTGACACTTAGTAGTACTATTAGTAAATTTGTCAAGTGCATAAACAAATAATTTAAAACATATAACTTAAAATAAATAAAAATACAATAAAATACATGAGGAATAAATTCCACAAAAGATGAAAATTAGTCATTTAAATAGTTGTAAAGTTTTATAGTAATTACAGAACAAATAAACACATTGAGAAAGGCAGCATCTTTAAGAATTTTAAAATAGGACATAAAGGAAATCTGGCTGTGACATCTGTCCCCTGTCAATCACCAGGGTTGATTCAGTTGATCTGCCTGTCTAGGCAGGTGTCCCCTTTCTCCCTCACAGCTTCATCTGCATCCTGCCTGAAGATGCACACTGAGTAGAAGAAGAGGACTTCTCCAGTAGAGGAGAGGACGATTCTTCAGTCAAGGGAATATAAGTAACTGTGCTCCCTTGCTAGAACCTCCAAACAAGCTCTCAAGAATTTGAAAACAAAATACGATGATTATGTTTTCTCCTTCCCCCCCCCCAAAAAATAAATAATACAGTTCTAGTCAAATCCTTCTGGGAATTGCTGTGGAATCTATAAAGCTACTGCTAAAATTTACATTGAACAGCAAAATGTCTAGAATAACCAAAGAACTCCTCCAGAAGTACAAACTGGGAGGGCTTCCCTGCCAGATGACAGAGCATATTACAAAACTATAGTGATTCGAGAAATAGAACCATCATGCATTGCTGCTGGGTATGTGAAATGCCATAGCCACTTTGGAAACACAGTCTGGTAGTTCTTCAAAAAGTTAAGCATAACATTACCATATGACTCAAGATCCAAGAGAAATGCCCACACAAAAACTTGTAAATGAATGTTTATTGTGACATTATTCATAATAGCCAAAAAGAACAATCCAAATGTCTACCGTTTGATGAACAGATAAATAAAAGGCGGTATACCAAATAATTATTATTCAGCAATAAAAACAAATAGATTATTGTTACGTGCTAAAACATAGATCAACTTTAAATATACTATCCTAAATGAAAGAGGCTTGTCATAAAAGACCACATATTGTTATGATTTCATTTATATGAAATTTAGGGAACAGGGGAATTTGTAGAGAAAGAAAGTAGATTAGTGATTTGTTGAGCCAAGGGAAAAAGATGGTTGTGAGTAGGAAGAGTTGGGAAGTGACTGCTAATGGGTATGTCATTTTTTTTAGGAAAGATAAAAATGTTCTAAATTAGATAATGGTGATGGTTACAAAATCCAGTGTATAAACTAAAATTCATTTTATTTTATAATTTAAATAAGTAAGTTGTTTAGTGAGTGAATTATATCTCAGTTTATAATAGTATCTGTGTATAGATAAACAAAAAGGAAAATTAAACAGAATCAAGAGCTTAGAAACAAAAGTATTCATATAACCAAACTCTATATATTACAGCATTGAGTTTTCAAATGAGCAAGAAAAATAGAGAATTGCCAGTAAATGGTTTTGGGGTAATTTGTTATTCATATGGGAAACATATAAAATTGGATTCTTACCTTATGCTCTACAAAATAACTCATTCTAGGAGGAATTAAATAAGTAAATGTTACAAGACTGAAAATATTTTTTCTGTGAATTATTGCAAACACTTTGGAATAGAATTTGGAATTATTTAGAACATTTGAAGATATTCATAATCTGTGTCCTGGTAATTCCATTTCTAAATGTATTTCATAGAGAAACTCTTGAACATGTACACTAGAAGATATTTACAAAAAAAACATGTATGATACTATTATTTGTCATAGTAGAAAACTGGGGAAAATTAACAGATTAGAATCGGAGTACTCACTTCATGGTAACAAGGGTAACTCAGGTATAATATTGAAATAAAAAAAAAAGAGGTTTTTAGAATAACATCTTCAAGTGTAATTTTGATCTATAGAAGGTATAAATATGCCAAACTAAATAATGCATTGTTTAAGATATAGAAAAAAATGTGTAATGGCAGGAAAGTCATGGAACTAAGATCAGGTATATGTGACACCTGTAAGTTTCTCATAAAGCTATGTTGTAGCTAGGTGAATGTTTGCTTTGTTGTTACTTTTATTGTTTTAAAAGAGCAATAGTTTATGTAATCTATTACACCTATAATTATTATAAAAATATTAAAAGAAAACTTTTTTGGTATCTCAGTTGAACTGTGAGGTTAGGTAATTTTTGCAAAGTTTACTTTTAGGAATTCAGAAATTACAGTTAACCTATTTATATCACTCATGCTGGTAATCAGTAAGATTATCTCATCAAATATTAAATGTATATGAGATCTTATCTAGATATAAGTATTGTAATTAAAATTGCTTAATGTTTACTGGTAAGGAATAATTGTGAACACAAGATTTTAATAGCTTACAGACTGAGAGAGAATCCTTTTATTCTTTATAACAGATCACAGAACTATCATTTATCTGTTCTACATCACTAAATTTAGTTTTGTTTTGTTTCTAAACATCGCCTAAGTGTGAACAAGTAAGAACCTTTCTTTTGCTGTCCTCCTGATGCATTAGAATAGGCAAATAACCTTTGGGCTGGGTGTCTTAGACCTGACCTTAATTTATAAATTCCTATGGATACATTTACCATGTTATCAAGTAAACCTTTCAATTAAAAAATATCATCAGAAAAAAGTGAATCTAACATAAATTAACCCAAGTTCATCTTTAATAGTCACTCTTTATATTCTCGATGGAATGTTTCCTTAAAGTCAGCTTTACTAGAAGGTGTGATAAGAAAGTAAATTTTAGTTTTAATTGCTTCAGGATATGGAAGCAGTTCAACATTTCATTCATGAATTTTAATTACACCATTTGTAAGTAGTTTACGGTGGACTGGCCCAGAACCAGGCTCCTGTGCTCTGATAATGCACTTAGATGATGATGAGGTTCTCCCTTCCATATGGCACATCAGGGAAAGGAGGCTACTTTCTACTCATCTGATCTATTTTGCCGGAACAATCTCAAGTTTATTATTAGGCCTTACCTCTTCTTCAACCTTTCATTACCTCTTCTACTGAGTGTCAAATTAAACATCTCAATGTGAAGCCCATTTTTATGGGAGTACTAATGAGGGTTTATAGGTTGAGGCTTTGACAATCAATCAACCTAGATTTATGTAGGAGTAAAATGAAAATGTGGAGAGAAATCTGAAGTGTGTGTGTGTGTGTGTGTGTGTGTGTGTGTGTGTGTGTGTGTGTGGTGGTGGTGTTGGGGGTGGTGGGGAGAATGGCTTTGTTTTTACTCTCTCGTGGAAAGCTCTTTTGTTTACATATTCCTAAATGTGAACTCATTCATTCATTTATTCACTGAGTCAATAAATATGTTTGAAAACTAATATGTATCTCTGAACTGGGTTATTCACTAATATAAAGTTCCTAAAGGATTTCCCAAGAAATTTCTCTGTTATGTTCCTTGGCACAAGAGGCTGAAAGATTATACAACCTTAGCGAAGGAATTGGAAAAAATTAAACAAGTTTGTTTTCTGCATAACTTGTCACAAGACGTTAGAAGACCACATAACTTAAACAAAGAAGTTGAAGAAAGTGAAACAAGTTTGTTTACTGCAGAATTTCTTATGACCATTGATATATAAATATTCATTATAAATCTCCAAAAGAAGTATATTCATATGAGTTTTCTAAGCTTATTTGATTTAATAATTTTATGTCTTTTTTTAATACAGACATATTTTGAACAACAAATATTTCAAGGGGATATAATTTAGAATTATTGATGTATTAAAAGGTCTGACTAAAGACTTGGTTTACTTTCAATTTTTGTGTTAGTAGAGATAAGATAGGGGCTTGAATTTAGGTACATCTAGGGTCAAAACTGAACTGTTATTATGACTATTTACATAACTGAGACATTAAAAATTTATGTATATCTAAATACAAATATTTTTGGTAATTTATTTGGATAATAACATACCATAAAGAATAGTTTAAGGATGACATATAAGAATACATTAAATTAATCAAGCTCAGCACCTGTCATAGACATTCAATAATTGTGGCTAGGAATATGATGATAATGATGATGATGAGGAGGAGGAGAATGAAGAAGAAAAAAGATAAAAACTCTGGTGACACAGTGTCTTATATGCCAGGAATGAATCTTAGAACTCTGTTCAGCCTTTATGGAGCCACATTTTTAGTACCAGAAATAGCAGTCATTATCCTTCCCTTGTTTCCTGATTATACTGTACATTTAATTTTTACTTTCTTTTTTGACTGATAACAGTCTTGTGTCATGGCCAATCTCCTAAAATCCTCTTTTCCAGACTACCTCCTTCTAACATCCTCCTTGAGTAGCACCTTTTTTTCTCTTTTTTCCTGTTTTATGTCTCCAGTGCCTTGAATCTTTTTAAGAATGGACAAATATATTGGAAGAATAAGAGAGAGGCTTTTCCTGTTACATGTTATGAGTAATCTCTAATGCTCTACTTTTTCTCTAGGCATGGCTCTTCAAATCCCCACTCCGTCAAATGTTCAAATGAAACAAAGCTAGGAATTTGATGAAGTGATGGTGATTGAATCACATATGTCTATCTATATTTTCAATATCAAGGAAAAAATAATATTTGTAATCTTCTTTGAAAACCTCATACTCTTACATTTTTATGCACAAAGGGAAATTACCATCAAATGAATATAGGCTCATTTTAAGCAGAACTGTTAACCTAAAAGTAACAAACTAAAATGAGAGACAATAAGTGTTTATTTAAGATCAAGGAATTATAATCCAGGGACACAGATTCAGGCAGAGACTCTAATTGTATCCCAATTTCAGGGGGAAGCCAACAGGTTTTTATGAGAAAAAGGAAGGAAAATAAATACATAAATTGAAAAAAGAAATTTCTATTGGTGTTGATAAATGAACTTATTCTTTAGCTATGTGTGGCTGGTTATTGATTCTATTTTCAGAAATAATGTCCATAATCAACAGTACTTGTGGTCAGGATGTCTGTTTTCCTATGAGCTTTCCGGTTATTTGGAAGAAAATGTTGATTTGGCTCAGTTTAAAGGTCTGGCCCATTCAAACAGTCCTAACAGTCAAGGAGTAAGACACACAAGACGATTCTAGAATAGCTGCTCTGGTTCTGTTTTAAAATGAGTCCACTCTATAACTGGTCCCCAAATATGCATGACAAGGCTTATGCAAATATACTCATTATACTTCTGCTAGAAATAGAGACAGAGGGAGGAAAAAAAAAAAACAGAGCAAGAGGGAGAGCAAGGCTTAGAAAGAGAGGGAAGGAAAACAAACATGTGAAACATTTATAATCAAGTTGAATTTGAGGTAAGAGACTTTAATGTAGGAAGAAACAGTCTGATAATTTCGGAAGGAGCTGTTGAAGTCATATATCATTAATCACCTTCAACCGAAACCTCAATAAAATCTCAAGCCATTTCCAAAAGGGTCCCTTTGTGCTCAGGACATAAAAATGACCACAATGGTCAAACTCTTAAATTTCTGCTAAATTCTTTACAAGTAGTCAAGAATCCAGCAGTTAAAAAACTATGCAGTGAACCTATTAAAATAATAAGCTAGGATCTATTTAATTATATGGTGTGTTAGTAACTGCCATTGAAAAACAAAATCGAGCAGAATGATATCTGAATTAAGTGTTAGATCAGAAAAGGGGGGTTGTGCTAATGAAAAATTAGCTCATTAGCAATGAGTAATAACATAATTTGAAAACATTTATACATGACCCAAGAAAAACAAATGTAGAAGCTTGGCTTTCTAAACTGGTAAGAGTTTGGCAAAACTTTATTTAGACTGGACCAAAATTTGGTTCCTTTCCAGGCTTTGAAGTTGAATCAACACAGACAGAATGAAGTGTAAATTTCGGGGGACAATTATCTATAATTTAGATTATTACATATCCTTTTCCAAAGTCCACTGTATAATATGGGTTTAATTTTTTTTATTCTCTCTGCATGATTTGTATCTGGAATGGCAGAAGGTGTTAATAGGACTAGAGGGACCATGAGAGCATTCAAAAGTCAATCATATGGATTTGGAAACAAAAAAATCTACAGAAACTTTATGATAGGAAATGAAACTGATATGTACGTGCACTAATTTAATTTCCCAAAAAGTAATATCTACTTTAAGGTTGGTATGATAAAACTATTTTTTGAACAAAAATGAAGGCATATGGTTGGACAATTTATTTTTCCATGTGAAATATTTATAAGTAAAGGTTTTCAATCTTGTAAAATTAAACTATTGTTTATTTACAATTAGCAAATCACTATTATTAAAAATTTGTTTTCTCCAAACCAGCATATACCAGGTATAGGAATTCAACTTGGTGTCATTAAATCATAGGGCCTGGCATATAGATTTCACATCATTATATTGAATTTTTGAATAAAATCTTGCAGTAAATTAGAAAGTTCCTGGAAAACCCAAGTTGTTTAGTCAGTTCACATTTAGGGCATTCAACTCAGGCTTAAAGTAATCTCTTCTTTGTTGCCAAAGTGATTCTTGAGAGTTGCTTTCCTTCTGAATTGGGCAAAGAATTGTAGCAATTATCCATTTCACACAGCTCAAGACTAAATTCAGCAAGATAATAGACTAAGACACAGCTAAATTGGGCCTACATCGCATTGCCGTGGTTGTTACAGATCAGTTGGTAGTACTGCTGGGTTTACATAGCTACCGAAATCTATATTATCTTAAAATGCAGAGAAAAGTCATAGAATTTAGTTTTACCAGTATTTCAGAATTACAGGACCACCCACCATCCCCATACCTCTGCTCTTCTGACTGCATAAACCAGTGACACTTAAATTTGAGAATTGTGTTAGTCTCTTTAATAAGAAAAAAATATCCTCAAGAATAATTTTAGTAATGACTTTAATTATCTGTATTTCAATATGACTTTTTTCTTGGCAAAAGATCACCTACAATTAAATAGACTGGTTGGTTGGAAGAGATTTAAAGACACTTGACATTTCTTCCATCCTACCATGTTATACTCAGGTAAGAAGAGATCTCTGTTGTTCACACATGCTTAGACATGAACTTTAAAACATGTAACATCATTGCAATGATCCAATTCAAAACTGAGTCTATCTAATCCCAATCATGAGCCATTCTCTTATTTTTTTCATTTTCTCCCTCTGCATTGCCTATCTTCTCATTCATGACTCATGATATGATATGATATTATTTTTATATACTTGTTGCTATGAGGAACTCAGTTCTAAGGAGAGAAGGGTGTGTGTGACAAGGCTTTGACTTATTTATAAAGACCCTCTTCTCCCAATAGCTTCCATACAGCTTTATGCGTATAGGCAGTCTGTAACAAATTCCCACAGAACATATTCATAAATATATTATTTCATATTGTTTTAGAAAACATCGTTTTAAATGTAATCAATAAATATTTCCTATGTTAAGATGTCTGTGGTTTAAACAAACACCAAAATATAAATATAAATGTATATACTCATATGCTAGATCTACATATGTATGTACATATATATGAATACAGTAAGCAAACAGCATAGAAAACAGTGTAAGAAACTAACAGTGACAATGCTTCTCTAAAAATAAAATCAGTACATAAAATATATGCATTTTAAGTTTTTTGCATATGAAATTTAATGCTCATCTTAAGAATTTTCATTAAGGTTAATTATCATTTTCATCTACTTATTTGTTATCAGGTTAATTAGCATAGGTTTTTATATAAATTTGAAAAATGTAGAGGAGTTAACAAGCCACTGAAATGATCAACTTCTAATGAGAAAATGCATGCAGGCTCATATGTCTCAGTTCATGGGCATATTTTGATTGTTAACAATGAATTAAGATGATACATTGGCTTACAGGATTAATGCTGACCTTTTACCAAAGGATTCCTGTCACAACAAATCCTATTGGTTATTCACAGCAGTGTTGTAGTTGAAAGGGTCAACTGGTACAACAGGAGAATGAACAAGCTTTAAACACTGATACTTCTAAAATCCATGAAGCATATCTAAAATAAGATTAAGTATCAGATTTGTAGTAGATCTTATAGGCTGAAGAATGTTCTATCTCCTGCAAAATGAACACATCTAAAACTCCAGAACTGGTGACTATGTTACCTTATATGACAAAGGGACTCTGCAGAAATTAAGTTGAGGATTTTGAAATGGAGAGATTATCTTGGTGAACTCAGTGGGTAGGCTCAATGCAATTGCAAAGTCTCTCATAAGAGGGAGGCAGGAGGATTGGAGTAGCAGTAGGAGATATAATGAAAGGAAGGAAAATGAGAAGTTGAAGTGATGTGGAAAGGGAACAGCTAAGCTGAAAAATATGGGCAGCTTCTATCAGGTAGAAAAGGCAAGGTATGGATTTTCCTTTAAAGTCTTTGGAGAGAACTAGAACTAATGCCCTTGAAACTGATTTTGAACTTCTAGCCTACAGAACTATAGGAGAAAAAATTTATGTTCTTTAATGCCACTCTATTTGTGGTAAGTTGTAATAGCAGTAATAGCAAACTAACACATAGATGTAAATATTTGGAGGTGCGAGGGAAATAGAACCCAAGAGGAATTCAGACGCCCTGAGTGATACTCTCTCTTTTTGAGAGGAAACTTGGAAAAAATGATAATACATACTACATAGTTCCATCAAGTCTGGCATTCACACTATTCTGGAACAAAATGTTTTTAAAGCCATTTGACATTCTTCTAATATCTCTTCCTCACTTATATTTAATTCTAAAAGATCATTTTAATCAGTTTGTAGGCCAGAAATTCTAAAAATTTTTATCATTTATGTCTTCTGTTTGAGATAAGAAGTCATCATAAAATCAGTTTCAGTTAATATGGAATACAAATGTAAAAATTCATAAATTAAACTTTCATCATTGAACTTTGATTATCAAGTTCAAGAAGAAAGACTTAAGAAATAGAATTTAATTGTTGTCTGGAGGTCAGGGAGTGTGGGGCCTAGCTTTAAATAGTGTGTGAGTAAACTAACAAATCTTATTGTTTCCCAGTATCTTAATTTTTTTAAGTAAAATGTTGAGACTAGATTATGACTAAGGCATCTGGCATCTCATAAGTATGTCATGGCGTGAACTGACAGTCATTATTTTTGTTTTAATTCTAGAAATGGTTCTAACATGGGGCTCAAAAGACAAAGCAAGTAGGCTCTCTGAGAATCCCAGAGGAATTTATACAAAAAAAGTAACCTCCAAACTAGTCCTTCACTAGAGTCGCTTGTACAGTTGCCATGTTCCAACAGTTATACAATATCTGCTGTGGAGAAAAAACTTCAATCACAAAGTTATGAGAGATGGAGTGGAGAATAGTGGGAAGGAAGTACAGGATGACTTTTGTCATTATCAAATGAAGCATTTAATTGAGCAAGTGTTGATCAGGTTCACCAGTATAACATTTATAAAAAGTTTTGGAAGAGCAAAGTCAATTATTATTTGAAATATAACTTATTTTAGTAGAATTATCTTATTTTTCCTGTTCAGTAACTTTAGATTTTTTAGATGAAGTTCTAAGATTTCTTTTCTAGATAAAGCAGAATTTTCAGCTACCTTGTAGTACTTAGTAGTTACCTTGTAGTCAAATTTTTAATACTTCAAATGCTTCTACTGTTTTTTCAAAGAGAAGAGAAACATTGAAAATTTAAAAATACAAGACATTTTTATTCAAAATATCAAAAACAGTGAATTAGAAACTCACAGATTACATGTTTTTTACTTGAGGCAATGGGGCATTTTAACTAACCTTTAGGTTGATTTTGTGAGTAAGTAGAAGGACAAGACAACTTGACAATCAAAATTGTCCTCCTTCTCACGCCAAAGAAAACTTGACATTTTCCCATATTATTGCATAAAGCAAAGAGAAATTTGATATTGGTAAGGTATGTAATCTACATTGTATAATATCACAAACTGATAAGAATAAGCCTTTTAAGTTAGACATACTAGTCTCAATATGCTTTCTTGTTACCTGTAACCAAAGACAACTTTATGAAATCTCATTAGGGATTAATGAAACCAACCTTTCAAATAAGCTGTTGTGAGGCTTAAAAGTTATAATTTATATGAGGCACTTTTCCTCACAATCTCACCAAATCCTCAAATGATAGCTATTGTCATTTTATTACTATCATTATTTGTCAAGCTTTAATAATTCACATTCATTATACAATGATGAAGATCTAGTAAGCAAAAATAAAACTAAAACAAAACAAAAAAAGCATTTGAGTTTCAGTCCAAAAATAAAAGCCTGGTAATAAAGAATTCATAATAGAAATAATTATTTTGGATTTTACAACTAAAATGTATAAATAAATTTTTAACTTTAAACATTTAAACATTTACCATTTAGGAATAAAAATTATAAACAATGCTTGGAAATTTCAGATATGTTATTCACAAAGAGCTTGCATCTGCAGATTATTGAATGTCAAAATAAGAAATTAAGCTCATTTATCATCAAGATGTTTAATGGCATAAGTGCCCTTCTTTAATGCCTATTATACTAAAACTAAATCACTAAGTCCCCTTCTAGTCTCCACCTGTGAATGAACATCCCTTTACTTGCTCCATCCTATTAAAAAGAACAAAAAAATAAAAATAAAACACAGCCAAAGACAGAATATGGACAGCTGGGCATCAAGTTAATTTCTCTGACACTCTGCTCTCATTCTGGGAACTGACCTCTTCAATTATTTCTAATGAAGAGAATATATTTAAAATAGAAATAATTTCTATTAACAAGAAATCTTTTTTGTGGACTGGGACTTTACTAATGAAGCAGTCCTTGACTTAGTTTTCTGCTCAGATCTGTCTTGTTTATCTCAACCTCTTGAGTCCTGGAATAATGTTTTAGAGTTCTAATACTGATCCTGACCATTCTTTCAGAATGTTCCCCATGATCTCTCTTTATTATTTTTCTTACTCAATTTTTGAAAATTTGCAGAAAACCTTTGTTATAATATTCATTTTTCTTTCATACCCGAATTCTTTTCTCTTTTCTATTGAAAATTGTGATCCTGATCATGTCATTCTCTCAAGACTTTTCTCATTCTGAAGCCCTGCTCACTGAGATCCCCTCATTTCCAGCACCAGCAGAGATATAATCCTATTCTGGCGATTTATTCAGATTCAGTTGAAACAAATGAGCATTCTACTGCTCCCCTTGCTCCCCAGCATTAAATGAAGCAACACATTGTTTGCCCAACCAAGCAACATGGTACAAGGAAAAAAATAACTCGGTGTGCTTGAGTGATCAATAGTCATGCTGTATTCCCAGCAGTGACTCTGCAGGTAAGGTAACTCCAGAAGGGACTCTATGGGAAGACATTCAAGTTTGATGACTCTGTAAGTGTTTGGAAAGGTGAGTCGTCTCAAAGAGCATGGCACAGAATTAGTCAGGAGGCAAAGAGGTACATCTGCAGACTGGGAGAAGGACTGTTCTGAGTTGAAGGAAGTCGCTGCTTCTCACCTGGTGTGTGATCTCAGTCAGTCAGTGATCTCAGAGTGTTACAGTTCTGAGAGACAAATTCCTCATCTATAAAAATGGAGACAGAAAACAACCTCGCTGGGGGTAAGATTAAAAATGAAACAATTTATGGAAGAGAACTACCACAATGTAAGTACACAAAATATCAGTGATAATGATAATAACAACTACCTACTACTACTACTACTACTACTACTACTACTACTACTACTACTATAATCCTTATATCGTTATCAGCCTAAAATTGCTTCTCATCAAGCAGTCTTCCTCCTTTTCTATTTTCTTCCACATAGATTGTCAATGCATGAATTTTTAATCTCTAAGACTGCCTTTGAACTTCAATTCAACCAAATTCTTTCTACACACAAATGTTAAGGGCCACGATTTTCCCAGGCCCCTTACCCTCCAATAATTTCCTCTCGATTTCTCATCTTCTTTTAGTAATTTCTCCAAGCAGAACAAATAAGTGACTAGTCGCTACAGAAGCTTCAAGCTTCAAGTGGTTCCCTGCAGAAATGAGGTTGGCATTTGAAATAAAGAAAATCAGGCCATGTGTGTTATAAACATTTTAAAAACAAACTGTGTTGCTAAAGTTGTAATAATGGTCCGCAGAAGAAATAAGTATAAAACTGCATTATTTAGTTTGACATTTAGTCTTTTCCAAAGTGATTTGATGTTTCATAGCCTAAAAATATTGTGTAATTTATTTAATATTTATATATCAATTTACATTTGTTAATATCTTCTGAGACATTTATTACCTTGTGATTCATGCTTGCCCGGTATACAACCTCCTTCTTACATATTAAGGGAGAACTTTAAAATTGATTACTTTTTCAGCCTCAATATGTTGCCATGTCATAAATTACAGTCCAATTAAATACTCAATAGTTCTGTAACTTGTTAAATGCCAATATAAGCTAGCTGCAGCCTGAAGGAAACAGGACAGCATTCATGGGAATGATGTTCATCTTTATGCTTTATTTAGCTAATGTCCCTTCCAGTGATAGCTCTCTAAAATCTAGATACATAAGGATTTAAGAAAATGTAATAGTGTAAATATTCAATAAATTCAAAATTTCAGTTACCTACAGTGTTTTAAACAAAGTCAATGGTTTTAAATTATCAGACTTTCATCTAAACTTTAAGAATATGTCTTGATTTGATTGGTTTCATTTAAGACTATTCAACTATAGTATTCAATACTTGGTTTAAAATAGTATGCAGTGAGCAATTATAGGGCATTTTTAGACAAGGTGACCTTTCCTATATTCCTTTTTCTACCTACAGTATAATCAAGATACTAGGTGAATCTGGGTTCTGAAGAAAGAAAGCAAGTAGGTATAAACTACACAAGAGCACCAGTGGTCTGACATTTGCTTGGAGTGTGTCACTAGAACTAAACGGTGAATCTACCCTTGATACTGCTTCAGCTTTTGATGATAAACAACAGAACAAGGAGATACACAGGGCTGGGTACTTGTAAGTTATTGTATTGTTTTGTTGTTTACTCTGACTCAAAGTTTGAAGGTAAAAATATCTTTGGAAACCACTGATATTTAAAATCCTGTTGATAACATAAATACTTATTTATTGTTTCTCAGAAAAATAATTTGCACTTATGACTTTATTTTTGTATGGATTCTGACTTTATTAAACATAAAACACTAAATACTATCATATATGTTACATCATTGAGTAATTGATAAATTTTATTTCTTCCCCAAATGATACAGGAGAGGGCAAAGCAGTTTTGGCATCAATCAACAAAATATGCATTATCATATTGACTTGGCCACTAGTTGCAATAATGTTGTTTCAGTTTTATTTTCTATAAAATGAAGCTAATATTACACACTTTATAGAGTTTTTGTGAGAATTAATTTAAGTAAGTGAAGCAACTGGCAAGGGAAGTCATTATGTAACTTGCCTAAGTTCTCCCAGTTAGGAAAGATGCTGCCTATATTTAAATTTCTGCCTTTGACACAAAGAAAAATGCCTTTTGAATGACATCTTATTGGTACTGGAAATAGTACACAATAAACTGTTATGTGCTCGACATTTATTTCTGGACAGAATCTTGTTCACTGCTTCTATTAAATTCATACATTTATAAATCTCATGCATTTAAATTTCCTGCCATGGTGTGTAAATGTTCTACTCTGAATACTAGGACAGAGAGGAAAGAATATATTCCAGCCTACAAGAATATTACACAAGCCAGTTCTAAGGGAGAGCCAGATCTTTCTGTCATGTAGTGGTTTTAAAATAGGCACAGATTATTTGATATTCCTCCTTTGTAAAGTTGGAGGCTGATTCCCATCACTTTGAACAAGAACTAGACTTAATGATTTGCTTCTAAATTTCTGAGACCAGATCATAAAAGACATTGACTTTTCTTCTTCTCTCTCATATATTACTTGCTCTGGGGGAAGTCAGAGGCCATGTCATGAAGGCCCTCCAGTGGCCTGAAGGAGAGGTCCATACAGCAAATAACTGAGTCAACAGACAGCAAGGAAATGAGACGTCCTGCTATTTTTTAAATAAAACAACAAATTATACTAAAATCCTTTCCAGATATATATTAGAAAACAAATAAATTTGTATGAATCCATTAGCATTTTTAGGTAGAAGTAAAAGGAATAATTATCCAAAAAAGGAATTGAGGGGTTATATGTACCATGTGATACTCATTTGAGTATCAGTTGGTAGTTTTGAGAGATGCATGGTAGCTTTTTAAAGATAAAAATGGAAGAATATAGATGATGATAAATTTTACACCTTCTTCTACTATCCCAAGGGAATTATGTACCCCAGATGACAGTATAACTAAAGTAAGATTCATTGAACATTAATGCAGATGATAAAATCATACACCAAAACCTTCGATCACAATTCAGGCAAAAATAGTGGGATGCAAAGTCGACTCCAAGAGCTTGGAGAGTGAAATTCAGCTTTGTGGATTGTGAATACAATTCCTACCAGCAAACATGGTCAGAGAGAAAGCTTCTGACATATTGCACAAAGCATCCAGCCGGCAGGCTCTTTAGGCACCCTCAATGATGCATACCAGTTGTTCTTTTTTAAACTAAAATCTAATTCTTTAGACTTAGATTTCTAGCCCCATTTATGGAAGAAAAAGGACAGTTCCCTCTGTAATTAGTTTTACTCTTCTATATTTTTATCTTACTTGGTCTATGATGTATTTTCTAAGAGAAAGAAACTATAGAATAACTATTTAATAATAGTTATTAGTATTAGTATTATTAATGATACAAAGCATTTTTATAATAATGACAGAACTTTAAAGCCTTTTGTTCTCAGTACATTTTACCTTTCTCAGGTCTATTCACCTGTCACTGTCACACCTACTTTGTCCTATCACATATTCTGAGTACATCATAGGCACTGATAGGAATTACTAAAGCAAAAAAATATATATATGTATATATAACTTCCCATAGATGAAATGCTAATTGGTATATTGTACTTTGGTGAAAGGCATTGTCCTCTTTGATCTTCAGTATAATGAGATTTATTTAGAACATCAAAGCATTATATAAAAACTGAATAAATGATTCGAACAGCAATATAAGCATCACACAATGTGCCTTTTGAGGGAAGGGGTAGCAGGGTGAATAAAGGAGCATCACATTTTTTAAAAAAGGAGATAATCTTTCTACATAAAAGGCCAGCATTTGGGGGATAACATATTTTGGAGTGGGTAATTTCAATGATTGATTTCTGATGAATTATAAAGATCTGGCCTCTTCTCTTACCAAGACAGGATATATATATATATTTTTTTTTAAATCTGTGGTCCCATTAGCCTGTTTATTGCACTAACGCTTATATTAATGGAATACCATAAGTGCAATAATCCCTATTATTTCTTTTCTTCTAAAAGAGAAAAAGGGAAACTCAAAATATCTCTGATGATTTATGCTTTAATACTGTATCAGTTACAAAATTAAAGGGGAAATATGAGTAATTTCTGTGTGGACAGGCAAACTAGAGTAAAGGCCCAAAATCAGAGTGCAAATTTAAGAGAAAAAATACCAAGACTGCTTTTCATATAGTCTGTATATCTACCTATAACCAAAGAGCCTTTATATTACTAAACAATCTAATTTAGTCTGGTAGCAGATAACTGAATTTTGTAGACAAAGTCCTCTAATTTAATTAAAAATATATATGTATTTTTCTGATATTGCCTTTTGCATTTCTTCTTTGGGTCCTGGCATGGTTAGTAACTATTGGGGACCAAGGTCCTTAGATAATAAACTCAACATAATTAAACAAAGCCATTTAAATTAATTTCCTCTGAGAATGTTTAACAGTAATTTCTTATCTTCTGTAATCATAGCTCCATCTTCCATAATTCTTCATCTTCAAGTGATGCAGTGAACTCTAAATAAGAATTATAGCTGATCATGCTATACATATACATTTACTAATATGTGCATAATGTAAATATACATGTACATGAGTGTGCACACACTCATACACATAGACACAGACACACACACATACACATACACCACACACTATGTTAAGTATATCTTTTCCTGAGAGAGCCTAATAAAAATTCCATATTTTTACCTTTCCAAGTGGTTGATGACACTTTGAATTGCTGACAGAGGACAGAAGAGGTATTGAGGGGTGCTGTCCATCACCTTGGACAAGTTTAAATTATACTCACTAGGTCTTCAATAGGCTTTCATGGTACCAGAAGGTGTTAATGTTGCTTTACACCACAGAGTAGGACAATAGAAGTTTCCTTACTGCTGCCTTGAGGTAGTAGATGATTTTTAAAAATACACATTTAGTGGTCTCATTTTTTTTAATAAATGTGAAATATAAAGTATATTAGAAGGCACTGAATGGCACAATGTAGAAGTTTTTGTTTGTTTTGTTTTGGGGTTTCTTCTTTCTTTCTTCTTTCTTTTTTAATTAACAAAGAAAATTTCATATTGATTGGTGATATACCCCTTGAATTCTTGGGAGTGACCAGGCTAATTTCAATTACTTTAGTATTTTCTTTTTCTTTCACACATCAATTCTAGTTTATCACTGAGTCCAGCTTATTTTATCTGCAAAGTACAACTCTAACCCATTCACTTCTCTCATTCTCTACTCTCCACGTCCTAGTTCAAGTCACCATTCTCTCATATGAATGCTGTGATGGTTTCAATCTGGGCTCCCTGTTACCTGCAAATACTGACCTCCTACCCAATAGCCAGAATGAGAATTGTAATCATTAAAATGTGAATTATAATCATGTCCCTTTCCTGCTTAAATCCTGTTAGTGGCTTTTACGAGACTGACAATATCGTTCATGTTCGACCTTTATACTCTCTCTAACCTCGTATCCCTACATCACTCATACCTGTCTTTTCTATTTCTGAACAAAAGAAATCCATCTCTATCATGAGATCTGGTTCTTGCTCTTCCTTGTCCCTGGAATGCTCTTCTGGGACCTTCTGTCTTTTTCCTGTTATTTACGTCTTACCCAGAAAGGCCCTCCATGGCCTTCCCCAACTAAATTTGTTATTTATACCCTCTTTTAAACTCACTTTGGAATAAAGTTCCATGAATCTATTTAATTGCCTTCATGTGTCCTTTTATTATCTGAAAAAAAAGATAAGTACTTTTAAATTCAAATTTATAGTTTATGGTCCATCTCCAACACTACAATAAAAACACCATAAGAGGGGGAACTTTATCGAGTGGGTAAGTATTGTATACTCAGCTCTTTGTATAGTGGTCAGCACATTATTATGTGCTTAATTAATGACAGGTGTTGGCTGATGTTTCCAGTAGTTTTTAATTTTGGCTATTTCCTTTTAGAAAAAAAAAATACACAAAGAGCCCCAAGGGTGATTTTTATACCAATAATCCTAAGAAAAAAATGTAATAGAAGAAAAATATTTTTCCAAAATTATATTTTCTATGTTAGGGCTTAAACCGCTAAAACAAATGATTCTATATTAAACATGTAAAAGTGAAGAAATGTCTTCCTTTTTACTTTGTATTGTATCATATTGTATCATATATACACACAAAAACATAATAACTTAGTAATATGTGATAAAATAAGATGTCAAAACAAACATTATTATGAAATGACATGAAAGTCTATTAGATTAAAAGAATTCACATACAAATCATATTTTCAGCAATATTTTTAATATATAAAATATATTTCACATTGATAGAATATAAGATAAATATGAATGATGATAATATTATAGATGATTTTATTTTTTATTTCTTAACTTCTTTTTAATATAGTTGGTATACTATCTTTTCACAAAGGTGTCTAATCTTTCAGAAAAGAAAATGTGAAGAGGGGTAACCACGATGAGCTGATTAAATATAGATCAACTGATAACATGCTGTTCTTCCATAGCATATAGTTCTTGGCTTGGTCTCATGCCCTTTCTTGCCTCAATGCTTTAAGTCTTTGCCACTCTGAATCAACAGAGGCTATCAGTTTTGAAAATGGTCTGTTTTCCCCTTTCCCTTGCTTACTTAAAGAGAAATAACATACTCTAAAGCATATATTTCTGCTAAATTCTTTGTTTAGGAAACTCGCTGGCTAATCTGCATTAACAAATTTGAAGTTTTGCTTTTAATTACTTCATTTTGTTTAAAGAATTTGAATGTGTTCCTACAAATTATCCCAGTTTGACATTAGAGTTTCTACATATCTTTAATTTTGGAAAGATTGACAGAATTTAAATCCAGTCTTTAGAGGTAACAAAGTCACTCACTCTTTATGTTCTGGAACTTTTTTTTCCATGTATTTGTTACTTTCAGCAAGAGTTCAATATAATTATAGCATTCAAAGGTAGTTCACAAGGGTTTAGTTCATTCCTCAGATCTCAGGGGATCTTTGAAGAAGTAAATAGTCCCAGATCCCTTTAAACATTATTCTTATAAGTATACTCAGATGTATAATTGAATATTTAAAAATCAAGAAAGTTTTATTAACCCAATACCTTTGATATTTTCTAATTGTTAATATGAAGAAAAGAAAATTTAGGGTTTGTCAGAGCTTCAAATAAACTTGATGAAAAATAGCACTATGATAAATAATGTCTTCAAGTACTAGACGGCCAGATATAGTGGTGATTTAACACTACATTCATGATATAAGCACTTTTTTAGTGTGAATGTCACATGACATTTTATACTGTATATTGTTTTTCTACTAATGTGCTTAGATTTTTTTCTAAGTGTCAGTGTTTTGATTTATTTTTTAAAATAAAACTTTTTAAAACCTTTTTCAACTTATCAAATCTTTTTTTTTTTTGGAAAGGGGTGATAGGAATTCAATAATCACTGTGTATAATGAGTCCAGGTAAAACAAATATATTAATTTCTTGTTGAATGTGAACTGATGGATATTTACAAAGGGTGAGGTATGCTGTTGGGTATCACTTGCTCTGTTTTTTGTCTTCTTACTATTTCATAATATGATGCAATGATTTTATTTAAACTTTAAACTTGTGAATACATGGATTATACAATTATGACTATCATAGATAGAAAATTCAGAAAATAATATTCTATTTGCCAATGGAAGTAAAGAGATGAATATAATAAATTTAATAAAAATAAATATAAATGTAAGGGCCAGAATCTATTAAGTGCATTTATGTATGTGATGGCACCACAAGTTTTCACATGAGTTATCACATAATTCTCACCACAACCTATGGACTATTACTATTACTTGTGTTTTATAGATTTGAAAATCAAAGTTACAAAACATGAAGTAATAACCTCAAGGTCACAAATCTAGGCTTTGAATATAGTTATGACTTCAGAATTTCCCATCTTATTTTTTGTATAGTAGTGCCCCACTAAGAGCGTGTAATTTTGCCTAAGTGACTGGCCAGAATATTAAAATAAAATGGAGATAATATTTAAGTAATAGCACACATGAAAATGATTTAGGACTCTAGAGAGTAGTGAATAAAATGTGAGTCAAAAATAGGAATTGTATCATCAAAAATTAAATGACCTTAGATAGTAACAATTTAAAAGGAAAGTCCAAAGGGGACCTCTGCTAGCACAGATAAAATCTTTTGTGAGAATTTAAAAAAAAAAGTGCTGCTTCAGGAAGGTTGAATTGCAAAAGTTGTCTCCCATTTGACAGACCAATTAGAATAAAATCCCCTTCCAGCAGACCAATTCAAAAAAATACTCTTCCCTTGGGCTGAGAACCAGGACACATGCTTGGGTACTGATCATTAGTTTCATTTATCCCTCCATATTTTCACAATATGTGTTTCAGTTGAATTTGGAATTTGGTGTGAATAGGTATCTAATTTAATTTTTTCTTTAAGATGAATTATTTTTGCCAGTCATGTCTATTAAGTAGTTCTTCCTTTTGTCAAAAATTCACAGTATGGAGATCCAGTGATATAATTTATGATTCAAACTGATAGTTTAAGTGCTAATTACTGAACTAAGTGAGACATCACAGTTAACTGATATAAACTGTACTGTCCTAAGAAAACTGAAATAGATGGTTACCTTACTTTTCTTATACTGTATATACTACTCCTTTAGTCTAGTTGTCAATGCTTGAAGCAACTCCACACTATCTGAATTTGTAAGGCTGTCAGATAAATCTTGATATCCTACAGGGCAAAGTTTTATTCTTTGAGAGTGCTTTAGCTGATTCAAGTGCTGTCAATTAATTATTTGATTTTCAATAATTTGCCTTTCATACTGAAAGTCTACTTATTTTTTAATATGTCTGCTTATTTTTACAGTGTATTTTTGCTCACGCTGACATAATATAATACCACAAATTGGATGGCTTAAACAATAGAATTTATGTTCTCATAGTTCTGAAGGCTGGAAGTCCAAGATCAAGGTGTTGACACTCATAGTTCATTCTGACACCTCTGCTCTTAGCGTTCAGATGGTTGCCTCTTGCTATTTTCTCACACAGTACTTTGTGTGTGTGCATTTCTAGTGTTTCTTTCTGTGTGTAAATTTCCTCTTATTATAAAGAAACATCTCGTTGTGATCAGAGCCCACCTTAATGGCTTCATTACTTAATGAAGTTTTTTAAAAGCCTTTTCTCCAGTCACATTCGGAGGTACTGGGAAGTTAGGGCTTCAAAATAAGAATTTTAAGGGAGCAAAATTTAGCTCATAACAATAGTGTATTCATTGTACATTTAATGTGATTTTTAAAAATTATCTGTAAGCATATTAAACACATTTAATAGTCTATATTTAGTTATTTAAATATCTGTAGCTTTTGCAGATCTGATTCAATTGCTTATTTCTGCTTACTTTGGCTTCATGTAGCTTGTTTCTCTGTATGTTTTCTGATTTCTCTTTGTGACCTCATATTTCTTAGAACTTTAGGCATAGAAATTTTTTTTTTTAATATCTGTGTTTAAAATGTGGCCTACAAAGAGGACCTGTGATTTTTCTGCAAAGTATCTGCTGGCACTAACTCATAGAATTACTTAAATAAGACATTTTGCTAGGATGTTTTGAGCCTTAAAAGTGTTGTGAATACAGGTTCCAAAGTTCCATGAGAGCAGGTTTGTTGATAGTAATTCTCAATCAATATAATTTTCAGATATGTTTTTTTTTCCTAGTACCAACTGCAGTAAGAGGTTTTTAGAGTTCTCAGTTTTATAAAAATATTTACAATATTGAATCTCATCTTGGTCAAATCCAAGGCTTTGTCTCTTACTTCCATTGTTACCTCATTAAAACAAGATCTAGCCCATAGAGATTGATAAATAATATGAGAAATCCATGTCTACATTTTATGGACAGTTTATCTGTCTTTGATTCTTTTGACCTCTAATTTTCTGTTACTTTCTCACCATGTCAAACATGCATTTGTAGTTTTTAAAAAATTTTATCGATATCTTTTTTTATAGCAGGTGTATTTCACTGGAGGGCTAGTCTACTACAAGATTAAAAAATAAAGTCAAAGTTTACTTTTTATTCTGTTTCATCTTTTCCTGTTATTTCATAGATTGTTACATATGTACTATAATTATACATTATATATTTGACTTCCTATTTCTTCAATCTTAATGGATAATAGACTATTCAAGCTTTATAAAGGAAAGCATTAAAGGAATATGAAATAACAACCCATTTGGTTTATTCATCCTCATCTAATATAGCCATTCCATACCTAAATAAGTTTTCTTCATATTTTGAACAATAATCTATTTATGAGGACTCACCGAAGGTGCAACATCCTAGTCACTGTTACCTGTATATTTTTTTTACTTAATCCTTAAGAAAATTATAAGATCACTGTTACTATACCTATTAACTGATATGAAATTGAGATTTATAGAAAGCTAGTGACTTGTCATAGGTCACAATTAGAAGACATTTCACACCTTTCTCTAAAATTTGTCATCCTAAATAATAATAAATATTTAAAAACTTGTGTTTATACTTATAAAATTTAGCTTAATTTTGTTCTCTACAATTTAAAGAGTAGTGTTGGTAATTATGTAAGCTTATAATTATATAATAAATAATATAATACTATACTTATGAAGCACTATTTCTTGTAAAATCTCAAACTCTATTAAAGTCTATGAATCCAATTTATTGGTAACACAATAACTGCAAGTGAAAGATAACTTAAACATGTTTTAGTTAAAGTCATTTACATATGAAATTCATTTGTCTTTTACCTGAACCCTTTTTATTGTTAAATGGAACAGTTATCATTTTAATAAAATTCATTTGAATAAATCAGTGGAAATAATACAATTATTGTTCTAGTTCAAGGTTAAAATTAATGCAGAAGAGAGATGGAAAATTATTCTTTATCCACTGTAGCTTCAAGTTCAAATAAAGAATGTTCAGCAACAAAAGCCACCACAATCCTCACCCACTGGAGCCAGTTATCTACTATGTATGTTCATAAAAGAACTAAGAGTTGGAAAATAACCAGGCATCCCCTGGTGTCTATTGGTTTTTCTCTGCTTACTCATTTGTGTTGGATGATTGGTACATTTTAACTTGTTTTTAAAAAAATTCTGTTAAAGAGATTTACTTTAAGTTTTTTTACACAGGTTTAAATTGGAATATAGACTGTTTTTAATGGTATATGTCATTAAAATAAGTCTTTTACATTTTATTTTATTAATAATATTTTAATAATATATACTTAAAATATATTTTAAAATATATTTTCTGTGTAACAGCTAGGTAGATCTTTCAGTATCAAGGACTAAATAAGCTCACGGTTGTTCAAAATAATAATATTTCTTCATTTATTAAACTTTCTGATAGTAGCAGAAAACATGTTCTTTTGGCGTGTCATCTAGAGAATAAATTAGTATAAAAAGCATTCAATATTTATTTAAATGCCTACAGAAATTATAGTTGAATTGAAGAAAATAAAAATAGCCAATACAACAAAAACAAACAAATAAAAACTGACAAAGTGCAGTCAATTTAATGTGTATTAAAGTTCCTCCAACTACAACCTAAAGCCAGTAGCCAGCACCTGTTCACATTTATGGCCACCATTTTGTTGTGGTTTCATTCTGGAGTGGCTAAGTACCACACAGTTTATTATGGTAACTTTAATTGATCAAAAAAGTTTGTTGAAATAAACTACACAAAATGTTCTCCATCTCATGTTTACCATAGAATAGATAGTATTATTTTTTCTTGCCTATGAGAGCCAGCTTACTTATTTTAAGTGAAACCTTAAGATGACCAGTTTTTAAAGAGATTAGTAATAGTAATTCTGCTTTCTTCATGGGCTATAGTCATCTGTTTGGGCCGTGATAAGTAACATACACCATTATTTAAAATAGAAATTGTGAAATGAAATTGCCCATTTATCATTTTTTAAATTGTTGTATTTAAATAATTAATAAAATTAGTTTTAGAACTTGTCTCATCTACATTAGAAATGGAAGATAGGCTGTCATGCACACTGTATTCATTGTAATATGACCATTCACAAATAGTATAGCAGGTGCATCAGAGGTAACAATATATACTTGTTAAAAAAGAGCAAACTGGGACAATAATCAGTGAAAAGCAACCTATAACACTAGCAAGCAAACAATTAAAATGCAAACCTTAGTAACCAGGAAAATGTGTTAATTTATGAGTGAGCAGGTGTTAAAAATCATCCATAAAAATTGATATTGAAGTATGTCACATATAACAGTCATGGACAAAATGATGAACGTAGAATCAACAGCCAGCAGAAATGTCTAAAAGGGATTTAAAAATCTTCTTCTAGGGAATCCCTTTCATTTAAAAGAGAACATTTTATATCAGAGATTCACAAAAGTTTCCCCTATGGCACCAGTTGATGTGGTTTTACAATATCAAAGACTTCCAAGAGTAGCTAGGAACAAGAAATTAGTGTAATCAGCTTGTGAAACCTGCCTGGCTGTGTAAAGTAAACTGCATTATATAGGAAAGGAACAGCCCCTTGATGAGCTTCCACAAATAAAAGGCACATAGGCTTGCTGGGAAATGAATTTTTATTAAGTGAAAATAAAAATCTCTTATATCTGAATAAATTTAAAATTGAATATTATATCTAAAATAAATACTTTATTTTTAAAAACCTGGAAATGTTTAAAATTAAATATACACATATAGTTTATCAGCCACTACTGACGAAAGGCAAATATTATAAAACATACATACTCTTGCATAGCACTCTATTGTTTCAGCCTAGACTAGCCTAAAGTCTTTACTAACCTCTAGATGCCAGGATTTCTGTGTTGTACATCACTTAGCAGAAGGTGGTTAGAGAATTCTCTTATTAGCTCTGTGCAAACTCTAGAATTCTATAAAACAGTTGTATGCTTTAGAAATGAAATCTCTTTCTTAATTGAGTATCCAAGAATTATGTCTAGCTTACCCCATAATATATGTAATTAGATTAAAAGGTCAGACTTTATTTAGTCTTGAATTATCTAGGAAAGATAAAACACATGTGTGAGAAAAAAAAATTTTTTTCAGATTTATTCAGGAAAATTGTTGTGGTTGCTATATGGTTTCTGGCATGTCAAAACCATCTTGATGAGCTAATTTACTTAAAGCCTTGTGTCTTTGTGAATATAATAAGCTTGTAATTAGATGAAAATAAAAAAGATGAGTGGTGATATAGATGGCCCCAAGTGCACATATAAGCTTTGGAATATGCTCATCTTTTTGTATTTTCATATTTGAAGTCAAGGAATCAAGTTGCAAAATAACTTTTTCACAATCATTACATGATAAGAGCCTTGACCCTATGGTTTGGCAATGAATGAAAGAAATGTGAAGCTCAGAGATTCAAATAAAGTCATTTATAATGAATCAGTATTGCTAACTTTTGCAGAATGGATGAAACCTAGATATTCTTAGAAAATTATGGTAAAAAACTGATTATCATCGAATATTTAACTAAGACTGTACAAGAAATCTTGAAGTTTGTTTCTGCTGCCTGGATTTCACTTAATTCGCCTAAGTCCTCATTCTTCTTGATAATGATGTCTAGATCTTGTTAATCTCTCTGCTGTTTATTTCACAGAAGATGCTAACCAGATATTGTCACATTTCTCCAGGTAAATTGTTTTTATGAGAGACTTAATGTCCACTAGCTATTTAATTTTCAGTCACTCTTCCCAGGTAATATTGAAGGTTTCTATACCAGTAGCATGATAAGCATATTCTATAGTAATTCCTTTATGCCAAAGGCATAAAAGTTCTTGAAAGTTACCTAGATATGAAAACTGTTTTCCTCAGGTATTGTAGTTAACATTTTTAAAATTAACCCTGAGAAAATACTCCCCAGTGCTCTGAAAATAATGACTAGAAATTATTTTTAAAATCTTAAAAACCTTGAGTTCTATAAGCCCACCTTAATGAATTAAAGTTTTTCTTTACAAAGTGACCATCCTATCTTGGGGCAATAAATTTTCTGGTAATCTTTCATTCTAAAGTGGACAATATTTAAATAGTCATTCTAAAAATATGGTAGTCAGATCGTTGTTTCTATAGCAGTGGTAGTACTATTTATTATAAGTCATGTAAAAACAAAAGTTACTATAAATGGTTGAGTCTACCTTTAAGTGCTTGACTATTAAGGTATATGATTAGATTCATTAAAACTAGACTTGAAAAGATTTCCTTACAAAAAGGAAACAAGTTAAATGAAGAAAAGTTTTAAGAGAACTGAGCATTCTGCATTCATTTATTCAATTGGTTATTCAGTCATTATTTTCACAGGAATATGTGGTGTAGTCTTATTCCTTCTTAGACTTTATTTTTAGTGAGAAAAAGATAAAAAGTCAAAAACAAGTACATAAATAAATGAGATAACATCAAGAGTGATAAGTCACATGCTTATGTGAATAGAGAATAAATGAGTGACTATTTTGGACCAGAGAATAAGGGAAGACATTGTTATTTGAGCAGAGGCATACATTAAGTAAGGAGGTAAGGACTGTGTTTTTCTAGGAAAAGAAATTTTCAAGAAGAGTTGGAAACCTGCTAAGCATGCTTGAGAATTAGAAAATAAGCGAAGTAGTTGAAATACAGTGGGCAAAAGGAAGAACACAAGGTATGAAGTTTGTGTGGAGCAGAAATCAAATCCTATAGAGTAATTTATTAGGAGAAATTGGAATAATTTAAGAGAGTTAGAAACAAGACTTTTATATTAAAACAGTTACACCACCTGTTGTATGAAAGAATAGACTATGGATAGAAAGAAAAGTGGCATAAATGAAACAAATTAGATTATTTCATAATCAAGGCAAGAGATGGTTGATAGCTTAGTTGGGGTAATAGCAGTGAAAACAATAAAAACATATTTAGGATATATTTCAAGGCAATATAATTTTCCAAAAATGAAAATATGTGGAAAAGAACATATGAGTGAAATATCAAACTTTAGGCTAAAGCCATATTAAGATGCCTTCTAGCTCTAAGTAGGAAGTCAAGCAGGTACTTAGACTGGTAAATGTAGAAGTCCAAGCAGGAGATTAAACTTAGAAGTCTTTGCTGTTTTTAAAGCTATCTCTCCCAGGGGAAATGAGTATAAACAAACAAACAAACAAACAAACAAACAAACAAATAAATAAATGACGTCCAAGTCCTAGGTCCTGAAGCACTACAGCATTTTAAGATTTCAAAAAGTAGTATTATTGTAAAATAGACTAATACAGAATGGTTAGTAAGATAGGAAGACAGCTAAGAGAGTGTGAAAACCTAAAATCCAAATTAAAAAAAAATGTTTAAAAAAGGATAGCAAGATTGACTGCTAAATAAATATCAAGTAAGATAACTGAGAATTGGTCACTGGGTCACTGGCAACAAGTAAGCACCATAAATATTAATAAAGATAACTCTAGAGTTTGGGAAATAAAATCATTCTGGAGCAGATATAAAAAATTAAAGGTGAAACATTAGTAGACTGTCTAAGAATAACTAAAAAACAATTGCAAATGGCATGGTCTGATTAAAAGTACAGGTCTTTACTATTGGACAAAATAGTTTGCATTTTTCAAGGTTTCATCGCTCAACCAGAAAATTGATCTTAATAGTAAATAGATTATAATGCCATTTGACAAAGAAAACTAAATTCGTATGAAGTTGTAATTGGTTTGAGGAATGTCAAATTCAATTCTTCGGTCATGAAAAAAGAAAACACCAAGATGAAAGTTTAATTTAAGAATGTTTTAAAAAACATTATATATTACAAATGACTGAATCCTTTAAAGAATGAACTACATGAACACTCACTTTTCTATTTCAATAATGTCTTTACTGTTTTCAAAAGTACAATCTGTAAGAGTTCAATAGGATGTTTGTCATGGTTAGAATATAAAGAGTATTTTTGTATTTAAAATTGCTTGATTATAAGTGGTTTCTTTCATGGCTCAATCCAACAAAAAATTTTAAATGTTTTTTCTCAAAATCTATCTACTCTTTGTTCAAATTAGATCATTTTCCTTCTGTGTCTTTCCTTCCATAATTTTCATGAACAAGTTTTTTAAAACATTTCATTGAGGTATAATTGATAAAATTGTAAAATATTTAAAGTGCACAATGTGATGACTTGATATACATATATATTGTGAAATGATTCCCACAGTCAAGTTAATTAACAAATCCATCACTTCACATATTTACTTGTGTGTGTGAGAATACTTAAATTCTACTCTCTTAGAAAATTTCAGTTGTAAACAATATAGTGTTATCAACTATAGCCATCATGTTATACCATTAGATTCTTAGATTTTATTCATCTTATGACTGAAAGTTCCTATCTTCAACTAGCCTCTCCCTATTTATTCCAACCACCAGTTCATTGCTATTTTTTGTATCTGGACCCAATTTTTTTTTTAAATCAGCTATAGCTGGGATATTTTTCTGAAAAAAAAGAAAATAAAGTCAAGCTAGAAGATTTCTATGATTCCTTTCTACCTATTAGGTCTAAAACTATAATGTGAATAACTTAAAATTATTTAGATATTCTCATCCTTTTCTAGGGTATTGGTCTGTGGCCCCATCCATTGTAAAGTATTTAATTTGAGGTTAATTACAGCCATCTATATTAGTCATGGTGTTTAAGTTTTACACTAAGAACAGATTTAGATAATTATTGAGTTTGATATACATATTTTACATACATAAAGTAAAATATATTGGCATTTTTGCCTGTTTCATATATTTATATTTTTATTAAATACATATGATTAAATTCTGAATAGAACTGCTTAACTATGTATCATGTAAAAAAGAGAAATTTGTTATTTTTTTTTACTCTAAGTTCAGTTTAATTACATTTTACTCATCAGATAAAAGGCTAAAAGTCAAGCATTCCAAAAGTAAAAATATCTAATTCATTCTGCACTTAAAGTTTTGGATTACTTTGAGATATGAAAAAAAACCTATTAATTATTAGAATTATTACTAAAGGTGAGAAAATTGGATCCTCTCCAGATTTATGATTTTATAATGTCATAAAATCATTAGATTAATTGTGATTTCTTTAAAAAATTCATAATACTTAAAGTATCCACATTTGTGGAGTATCTTCTAATTAGGGGGCATTATTTTTCATTTCATTAATATAATCTATACTATTAAACTAGCATTTTTTTTTAGTACTATGTTAGGCAATGTATTAACTTTTTAACAGAGAATCCTAACAACCACTCAATTTTTTATTCTTATCCAAATTTTATAGATGAGAAAGTTTAATCTCAGAGAAATGAATAAGCTTATGTTAGAGTCTCCAGTTACCAATAACACTTATGATTTCAAGCTATCATAGGTACCAGACTTCAAACTCCTCATTCTTGTAGCTACACCTTGCCACATCAATTGAAAAATTCATGAGAATATTTTTCCAAAAGATATGATAATAATTTAGACTTTTTAGATTAGACAGTCTAATAAACCTAGTAAAACTTTATCTTAAAAATGAACCCTGTTGAAAAGTTTGTGACAAGAATGTGTGGTGCAGATATATCAACCAAGAGGAATGTCAGAATCAGTAAACATCAATGAGCATTTACTTTTCTTTCAATTTCCTGACTTTTTAATTATTAGTTTCAAGTATATAGTACATTGGTTAGATATTTATATAGTTTATGAAACAATCCCCCTGATTGCTCTCTATCTTCCCCCCGCTCTCCACCTAGCTATTACATTACTGCTGACTGCATTCCCTATGCCATGCTCCCCATCCCCGTGACCATCTATCAACTACTAATTTGTGTACTTCTTTAACCCTTCACCCCATTTTCCCAGCCCCGCCAACCCCTTCCCCTCAGGCCGTCACCAGATTGATCTCTGTATGTGTGAGTCTGTTTTCAATTTTTGTTCTTTTTGTTCCTTAGATTCTACCTGTAAGTGATATAGGAAGACGTCTCAGGGCTGCCTTCCTCCTCCATCTTCATGAATGCTGAACTTTCTTGTGCGTATGTGTGCCACTCTTGTCCTGACCATTTTTGTTTATTAGCTCTGCAGTAGTTTAAGATAATATGATTAAAATAATTAGCCAATTGCTACTTACTTCACCTGTTATTTGCTTTTACTTCATGTGCCTGTCCCTTACTCTTTATTCCCAGTTAACAGTCTCTGTCTGGCTTCTGAGTAACATAAACCAAACTCTGAGTGTACCCAAGGGAGACATGTAATGAGTAGAGAAAGCTGCTTTATTCAATGGACTCTTGAAAACAAACAGCTACAAGGGACAATTTACATCTTGTGGGGAAAAATTCTCATATTGGAATGGAATAGATGTTTTCTCAACTGCCTGTGGGGTAGGATAAAATATGGAGTAACTGATGGACCTGTCCCCTCCTTGACGTCTTGTCAGTAAGTTATCAAAGCAAAACAGAGGTCCAGGTAAAGCTACCATTGGTGGGGAGGGGCAAATGAGCACGATGAAGTTACCACCTCCACAAGGGAATAAAGATTTGAAATAAAAATTAATTTAAATTGATTTATAATCAGAAAGATAAATTTTATCATGCCTGAGTGATTGGCCAGAGAATGTAACAGCTGCATTTATTTATATTTATACCTCTCTCCATAGCCTGAGATCCACTAGTAAACAGACACAGACGATCCTAGCACAGTATGGAGCCTAGATCAGAGTAAGGGTCTATTAAATATTTCCAAAAGAATAAATAGCCAATCTTCTGTTTTATCTTTTATTTGCAATAGAATCATAGTTTCAATCCTGCTTTTACACAAGAAATAATTTGTTCAAGCCAAGTCTCATTCAGAATGAGGAAAGGTAAAGAAGAGTGGACTAATTATCTTGGAAATGATTTATTAAGTACACAATTTATTTAGAATTTCATTTTATCTCTATAAATGTCAAATAAAATTATTCTTTCTTTTTTCAAAATCACATGCATCTTTCTTTTGATAGAATTGTTTAAAAATGTATTTAGAAGAAATGTTTTTAAATCTTAAAAATAATCTTCGATACATAAAAGTGATGTAAGTATTTCAGAAACTCATCAAAGAATTTGATTCTTTGGAGTATCTTATAGAAACTATTGACAAAAATTTGATGTTTTAGATAAATAACCTTTTTGTGCTATGGATTCAGTTCTCCCTTTGGCTCACTCTTTCATGGGGACAGAAAGAAGTGGAGGATATTTTACCAATATCCTGGTTAGAAGAGCAGGAAAAGACTCCAGTCTGTTTAGTCTAAGTAATCAATACAAAGAGTAAACCATAGTTTACCTGTGTGCTTGTCTCATAATTTTTTCAGAGATATTAATAAACCAATTATTCAGTGATAATTAGCATATTCATAAATCTTTCATTACAAAAACTATCACATTTTCTAATACTGAGTCTCCTAGTAGGTGAGTATTAGAAGTTACTCTCAAGACTTATTTTTAGCCCAAGAGATTAGTGAATTTATAAATAAACTATCATTTACTTTTTCATCATTAAGGGAAGAATAATACAGCAGCTCTAGAAATGAGACATAATAAAAGAAAGCGCTTGCTTTTTGCAACTATTGTGTAGCTCTGTCTAAATTAAATAATTTAGACTGCATTCTCCCATTCAGTCTTTTCAAAGCTACTCGCTATCCTGTTTCCTCAGGTTAAGTGTGATGAGAAACAGACCCAGGGGTTGTGAACTTCTGTGGGATGAAAGATGCCATGTGACTAAAATATTCTGTGATTAATGTACATTCATTTTGCTTTTGATAGAATTCGGTGTTGATTCAAGTTTTTGAAATAATTAAAAACCTGAGTTGGTGAGTTACTGCTATGTGTATTTTGAACTGCTGTGATCTCTGGAATATTTGTGCCCACATGATTTAAGGATTTGGCTTGATGTACATGATTTCAGCTCTTTTGAGGTCTCATATCCAAAGTTCAGCTGATAAAGAACACCCAGCTTGAGCTTAATTAAGCACTAGCCTTTTCTTCTCAGTGACTCTTTAGAAATATATAAGAAAGAACAAATGGTGACTGGCAACTGCCTAGGAGAGGAGGCAACTTCAAGAGCCACCACAGAGATGCAAGGACTTACTTAAGCCCTTACTGTGTGTGTGTATTGGAGCTAATCCCTGTGTGTAAGTTTCCTCACAGGCGTGCAGCCTGTCCTGTCCCCATCCCCATTCCTTCCTTCATTTCAGAATTCACAGGTTCTATTTGTGTACTGCCTTAGCACAATTTAAAGATGAAAATGTTTATCTATTAGTAGGTATTTCATTCTGCATTGTTATAGGTAGTTTATATGTCTTTCTTGCCACTACTGTGTAAACTATGAAAAGGTTAGAAAAAGCCACTTATCATTTGGTTTATAGTTTACTATATGCTCACAGGGCAATCCTTGCCCCACAGAATAGAGAGTGCTCACTGTTTGGCCCGTGGTGAAAATAATCAAATTAATATAGAAAGATCACTGATCATAAGGAGTTCATAAAACACTGAAGGAGGCAAGATCAAGCATTCAATTTCCTCCCATATATTAAGTACAAAAAAGGGAAATACAATTATGCTATTTTTTAAACACCATTTAAAAAAGTTATTAAAACCAGATGTGTTGATTTTGTGTATATTCAGACTGTATTCTTCTTACCAGTTCTGTTAAAATTTCTTAATTAAAAAAAATTATTACTCCAATGTATGCCTAGAATTGTAACTCTTTAGAATCTTCTTATTCATACATTTTGGTTACTAGAACTTCATTTTTAAAGTTTTATTGATATATTATCGGCATACAATAAACTGCACATATTTAAAACAAATAATTTGATAAGCTTTGACATACATATGTACCCTTGAAATCATCATCACAATCAAGATAACGAACATGGCCAACATACCAAAAAAAGTCTCCTCATATTCTTGTGTTTAACACTTCCTTTTCAAACTCTTCATAACCCTTAATCCTAGATAAACAATAACCAGCTTTCCATCACTCACGCTAAAGTAAATTGCATTTTGAAGAATTGCTATATTTCTGAAAACCATTGTTTCATAATTTTTTAGTTGTTTTAATTAGGGAGGCAAATCTGTGCCCTGTTATTCTATTTTGGTTATGTAAATATTTAGTTTTTGAGATCAGAAATATATTTTTGAGGAATAATTCAATAAGAAATACATATTAAACTTTTATTCTTTATCAATTTGCTGTAAAAATTCACTCCCATAAAGATTTCAATATAAATTTTGTAAATCACTCTTTAACCAGTGCTCCATAGGATGTCGTGAAAACTGTAAACAATTGTAAACATGATTATTATGCTTCAACAGATTGCAGTGTCTGTATAACTATGTAAGAAATTATTAGTTACTCTCAAGTCTTCATGAATGAGTCAGTAATTTATAAATCTTAATCTATATTTGGTCAACAGTACAACTGGATGCCATCTGCTTTCCAAACTAGATATCCATGAAAAGGTTTATGCTGGAATTCTAGAAATTATAAGTATTAAAAGCCATGATGATGTAATTGTAAAGTCTGTTACTGACTTTCAAATGGAGGCTGAAGGTTATTATTAAAACAGCTCACGAAAGAAAGAAAAGAGAGAGACAGAGACAGAAAGAAAAAAAGGAAGGAAGGAAGGAAGGAAGGAAGGAAGGAAGGAAGGAAGGAAGGAAGGAAGGAAGGAAGGAAG
>PVKZ01005349.1:0-55427 GCA_004027375.1 Macroglossus sobrinus
ATCCATCCATCCATCCATCCATCCATCCATCCATCCATCCATCCATCCATCCATCCATCCATCCATCCATCCATTCATCCATCCATCCAGTACTTATTATGTACCAAGCACCATTCTGGGCACTAAGGATGGAGCAGGAAACTAAGACCCCAGCCCTCCCAGAGCTCAGCTGCTGCTAGTGTGCCAGGGAGGTGGGGGAACGAGAGCATCAGTACCAGCTTTGGGAGGAAGTGACCGCACCGTGAAGCCACGTTCCACCAGGCCGGGATTCCGGGACAATGGGGCTCAGAGCCTGTTCCTGACTCTGAGGGCCTTACAGCCTGTCTGGGGGTGGCGAAGGGAGCCCAGATGGGTGGGGTGCAGCACACACCTGCTCTGGCCTCACCTGCTTCTTGTCCTCACAGTGACTGCCCCTTCTCCGTGCATTCGGCTCTGCTGCTCCTTGGTCCCTGCTGCCCACCTGTTGGGTCGCCATGGCCTCAGGCCAGGCTGCCAGGGCAGAACAGAGTCCCCACGGAAAGGCAGATGGGCACTCTCCACAGCCTGTGGTCACCAGGCATCCCTCAAGCAATGAGTTCTGATGTCACAGAAGGTGGGGACAGCAAGGCCCACGCCTTGTCACCGCCCTGATTTTTAACCCTCTCACATTTTTTTTCACATAAATCTAGACAAACACCAGAATGAAATGCATCAGATTATACTGAAGGATGATGATTTTTTTCTGATCTTCTTCCTTCTGTATTTTAAAATGCGAGTTTAAGTACAAAACAATAAAAGTCGTGTTTCATTGCAATTTTTATTGATATAATTGTAGATTCACATCAGTCGTCAGAGAAAATAGAAGGGATCCTGTGTACCCCTTACTCACTTTCCCCGTGTGCTGGCATCGCCTGAGTACAACAGCACAACTGAATTATTACCACTGAGACAATCTATCCATCTTATTCAGGTCCACTGTTGTCCTTGGACTCAACTGTGTGTGTATTTGATTCTAAGTCATTTCATCCCGTAGGGAGTTCTGTGTGTCCACCAGTGAGGTCAAGATGGGGAACCAGAGGGTCCTTGTGTTGCCCTTTGATGCCCACCCCTCACCCCGTTCCCCGACCTGCCCCCCACTCCCCACTGTGCCTAACTTACCTGGCAACCACTGATCTATTCTCCATCTCTAAAATTGTATCTTTTCAAAAGTCTCATATCGATGGAATCACATAGTACGTGAGCTTTAGAGCCTGGCGTTTTGGCACTGAGTGGAATTCCTTGGAGAGCCACCCAGATCATGGGGTGCATCAGTTCTGGTCCCCTCATCGTCATGGAGTATTCCATCACACAGACTCACCGGCTTGTCTAGCCACCCCCTGGAAGATGTCCAGCTGTGTCCGCTGTTTGGCTCTTGCAAGGAAAGCTGGTATGGACGTTCTTACACAGGTTTCTGTGAGAACCTGTTGCTATTCTATTTCTCTGGGATGCCTGAGGGAGCAGCCGCTGGGGTATGTGGTCATAGCGTGATAGTTTTTCCAGAATGGCTGAACCGTGTTCATTGCCGTCAGCAATATATGAATAATTTGGTTTGTTCTCATCCTCCACTGGCATTTCCCTGGCAGCTGATGATGTTGAGCACCTTTCCATGTTCTTATTTGCCGTCTGCACCTCCTCTTCAGTGAAATGCCCATTTTCTAATTGGAATTTTTTTTTTTTTTTTTTTACAATTGAGTTCCGGGAGTACTTTATATATCCTTTTTGGGATCTACGGTTTGTAAATATTTCCTCTCAGTCTGTGGCTTGTCTCTTCATCCTCTTCACAAGAACTTTCACAAAGAAGAGGTTTTTAATTTTGATGAGGTCCAAGTTATCGATTTGTCTTCCATGAATTTGTGTGTGTGTGTGTGTGTGTGTGTGTGTGAAGTCTAAGAACTCTTTGCCTAGCCCTCGAAACAGAAGATTTTCCTCCTATTTTAAAAAAGTTGTATCGTTTTATGCTTTCCAATCCAATCCATGAACTGTATGAATTTTTGTATAAAGCATGAAGTTTGAATTGAGGGTCATTTTTCATTTTGCCCGTGGATGTTCTTGTCACTTCGGTACCATTTGTTGAAAAGGCCGTCCTTCCTCCTTTGAATTGCTTTTGCACCTTTGTCACATCGAGCGCGTTTGTGTGGGGCTACTTATGGGCACTCTCTACTGTTTCACGGATCTATGTATTTACCCCTGCACACTCTCTCGATGCTGTAGCTGTACAGTGAGCCTTACTATTGAGCCGAGCGATTTCTCCACTTTGTTCTTTGCCAAAATTGTTTCAGCACTTTTAGGGCCTAATTTTTCCCAAACTTTAGAATAAGATGTCTGTCTCCAAAAAACCTTGCTAGCTGGGATTTCGATAGGAATGACATTAAACCTACAGATCACTTTGGGGAGAACTGACAGCTTTACTGTGTGTGTCTTCCAGTCCATGAACACTGTATGCCTCTCCATTTATTTAGGTCTTCTTCGTTTTCTTTTATCAATATTTTGTAATTTTCCGCATGCAGATTCTACATGTTTTGTTAAATGTATACTTAGATATTTCATTTTCTTTGGACTTCCCATAATTTAAAAGTGCCCAACTACCAAACAGATTTCATATGTTAAGAAATCCTTAATTTTCCGTGTTTTTATGAGTTGACTCTCCCAACGTTACACACACACCGTTTCTGGTTAGCACTCAGATAACTTGTTTATTGAACGCTTACTAGGCCAGGCATTTCACGAGTTTGTTTTATTATATTTTCTCTGGGCGATGATGCTGTAGGTAGTGAGGGATTGAATCTGTTTTACTGTCTATTTGATCTCTAATGTCCGTCAGGCAGCCTGATACGTACTAAATGTTCAGTAAAAATATTTGTCGGATGGAGGAATAAGAAGCAACTTCAAACCGTGGGTTCTCAGAGGCCATGAACTCTTTCTGGTGAACACATTATTGTATTCCTCGTCCTTGGCTCAGTAACTATTTGTCGAATGAGTAAAGCAGGTGGTATGATTTCAATTTTACCAGTGAAGAAGCTGAGGCCCAGGGAGGCTAAAGAAGGATATTCTCCATAGTGGCTGTCATGTCCTGTCCCAGACCCCATGCTAAATGCTTTCTATACATGACCTCATTTAATCCTCATGCCTGCCCTGCAAGGCCGGCGCTGTCAATCTCTCGTCATGCAAGGTCACACACCCTGCCAGCGGTCCGAGCGCAGGTCCATTTAACTCCAGTGTCTCAGTTGACCCCAAGGAATTAATATAATTCCAGCCCAAAGCAAAGGAAGTGGCCGTTCTTGTTATCCTTTGTGGATTTATCGTGGGCAAATAGATGTGAGATTCCATGGGACTTTTTCAAATATCAAAAGTAGCTACATTTTCTCCTCTCTCTCCGGCTCTCTGACTACCCCGGTTTGGCTCCCCAGTGTTTCATACCCTCTCCACCTCCTTCCCCTGCCCCCTCCTTCTGGACACCCTCATTATCATCATCATCCATGGCTAAGGTGTTTCAGGAAGTGACTAAGTGCCCAGAAAGGACAAAGTGCTTTCCATGCACTGGCTCATTGTACTATTGCAGCTCTAGGTGGTAAATAATACCATGAACCCCATTATACAGATGAAGAGCCTGAGGCTCACTCACAGCGGTGAAGTCACTCCCCCAACGTCACACAGCTAGTGAGAGGCAGGGCTGAGCTCTGAACTTTGCGGGTCTAAACCCAACACTCAGGCGCTGGATGACGGAGACACTGCCTTTTCCATGGGAAAAGTCAAGGCCAGATAAAGAAATCCACCTGCCCAGACAAGTTGGAGAAAGGGGACCAGACTCAAGTCCCTTGATGCCACCTGGGGGCTCTTCAGACAGCGGTTTGCATCATCTCTGTGGGCTCGCTGTGCTTCTGGCCTCTTGGACTTTACCTCATGGGGATGTTTCCGATGTCAGCTGCAGACAGATACTCACGGACGGCCCATTGTACTAATTATGGGCATGGACCGTTAAGTAATGACCGTCGTGGAAAGAGAAGACAACCAGAAACAGTTTCTGGAAAACCCAATGAACTCTTTCAGGAAACTGCTCTGAAGAGCAGTGATGAGTAGAGGAGCCTCTGAGATTAGCTCTAAGGGCCATTTTCTGGGAATGTGGCCTCAAGACAGGAAAGAGAGGGATGAGCAGCTTGGCCCCCTCAGTGTGTACCCAGATGCTGGTGTGGGCTGTGGGCTGGGGGAGGGTCTGTGCTGGGCTGGCTGCCCCCCTCCCCCAACCTCCCACCAGTGCCCTGCCATTCGTCTGATGGAAGAAAGACTTGTGTTTATAACAAGGATTGCAAACTCGGATGCACAGAGCTACTGAACCATGAACAAATTGAAAGGAATAGTCTGGGTGTACAAAAGGGCCTGGTGGGGACTGTGGCATGTTGGAGCTGCAAGGGCCAGCCAATCGTTGCCATGGAGATGTGGGGTCCAGTGCCGCCAGATCTTCTGACTTTTTTCAAGAGAAGCTAGGAATTCAGTATTTTATGCACAATCTTTTGACTTGTAAATGATGGCAACAAATTCAGCTTTAGGAAAAACTATACCTTGCAGGCGAAACTCAAGCCGTTGGTTTGTGAACTCTGATTGATTTCATGTCTTCTGGGCCCAGATATGGCTTGTCCCTGATCCTCACAACAGCCCTGCCACGTGGGGGGTTCGTATCTAAGATGGCAAGCAACGGAAGCCCCCTCGGCTAACTAAGATCAGAAAAAGCAACTTTTGGAGAGGTGTCCAAAGGGAGTTCCTGGAATTGATGGAGAGGCTGGAGATCCAGGGGGAGAAACAGGCCCTGGAGGTACAGACCAGGGCATGCCCTGAGGGGCAGCCTGAACCCTGAACTGATGCTCGGGCAGATGGCTGCAGGTGGCTGGATGCTGATGCCGTGAGGACGTTCTCAGTTCTCTCGGTGTCTCTATTAGGTAGCGAGGGCTACAAACCACAGACATTAATTTTCTCACAGTTCTGGAGACGAGAAGTCCAAAGTCAGTGTCACCAGGCTGCGATCAAGGCATCAGCCTGGCCGCACCCGCTCCGGAGGCTCAGGGGAGAAGCTGTTCCTCGCCTGGACCAGCTCCTGGCGGCCGCCGGCACTCCTTGGCTTGGGGCCGCATCCCTCCTGTCTCTGCCTCCATGGTCCCTTGGCCTTCTCCTCTCTCTGTGTGTGAGATCTTCTCATAAGGGTGCACCGAGTGCACTGTGGCCCATACACATAATCCAGGACAATCTCGTCATCTACAAACTCTGAGTTTAGCCACTTCTGCAAAGTCTTTTTTTTCCTGCAATATAAAGCAACAATCATGGGTCCCAGGGACGAGGATGTGGATATCTTTGGGGGACTCTCCCTGGCCTACCACCGTGTCTTTGAGACACTCCCTGACGATTCAAAGCTCTGGGCAGCGGCAGCCACTAGGCAGGGGCCTGTCACAGGCCTGGCCCCAGCTGCCAGGAGGCAGGAGGAGGATGGGGCTGCTTTTGCTTCTTCAGCGGGAGGCAGGGCTGTGCTGCACCCCCACCACCCCAGACTCACATCATGGTGATCCCTTCCAGGAAACGGGGGGATTTGGGGTGCAGATCAAACCAGCGCTTGCTGCCCCCACCTCCGATCTGCTCTGAGATGGAGACCCGGCTCAGATGGCCCGGAGCGTGTCTGAGCCCTCAGCCTCCCAAGGACAGAAGCCATCTCCCTGCCGACCTCTGCGGCGTCCCCACAAACCGAGCCCCACGCCCGGCGCTTAGTGGGTGCTCAGCATTGGTTACCAGCCTGCGTCCTGTCCCTGCTCCTGTTATGACAGCGAGGGGTGCCCGATGTGCCAGATGCCTGAGGGACAAACGTATACATTTACAACGCAGCCTTGGCATCTGCCTGTCGCTGGGGACCTGGCCACACCAAAAAAAAAAATACCCTTCTCCGTGCCCCATTAAGCAGAGGGCTACAAGAACTGTGAACAGTGGACCGAGAAGGGGAAAAAAAAAAAAGCGGGATTAATTTATGAGGCGTTCCGCTGCCTGGATGGCTCATTGCGTACCCGGCTTGGCAGGCCGGCTCCGTAATGCGCCTCCAGACTTACTGTACTCCGGCACCCAGGGGCTCTTTTGTACCATGCCAAGTATTCCGCCGTTATTGTTCTAGGCACCTCCTGTCGGTCGGTCCTTGGGCTCGTTTATTTCAGTCGGAATTTCGGGACCAGACACAACTCTTATTACTCACTGCTTCGGAGCGGGAATAAAAGAGCACTTGATATTTGGAAAAATGAAAACTATGTCCAGAATACTTAGGGCCTGGAGGCCAAGAAGCGGGGGTGGGGGGGGGAAGAGTGGGGGGGAAAGCTGGAGGGGAAAACGAGGGCGGGCTCACCTCGTCATGCACTCCGTCGTGGCCAGGTTCGGAGACGTGGAGTCTAGAATGTGTGCAGACACGTGCGTCCCCCGCAGGGCTCCGAGAAGCCCTCAGACACCTGGGCCCTTCTTCTGCATGCACGTGGCTTCGGCTGCCACCTGTGGGAGCCGGGGTGGAAGAGAGCGCAGTGTGGAGCGAGCGCTCACCTCGGTTAGTTGAGTTGGGTCGAACTGGGCTTTGGGTTGGAGGGTGAGGAGGAGCCCCCGTGGGGGTGTCAACTCCCCCTAAGGCCGCTTGCTCCCGAATCCAAGAGCCTTCGTGGCAGATGAACCTAGGGATGGAATCCTGGGGACGGGACGGCGCAGTCACGTGCTCCCCGGAGCACAGGATGCTGAGGGGCGAGAAGGACCCCGCTGATGGGGGGCGGCGATGGCTGAGAGGTCCCCGGGCTCCTGCGTCTGGCCTCGCGGGGGGGCTGGCAGGGCAGCCGTCTCCTCTGCTGTGTGTGAGATGCTGGCGGGTGTCAGTCGGCCATCTGTGACCTGGCCGTTCCTGGAAGTCTTGTTTGGACCCTGGGCTTCTGGCTGACAAGAGAGGGGGACGGGTTAAGCTCTGCACGGGCCACAAAAGGCCGCATCGGGTGACGAAGCGTGTGAACACGAAGGGGTGGCTCCACTCGCCTTGGGCTTCCTTTAAAGAAACATCACGGACTCACGGTGAGGGTGCTGGGCTGTAGAGCCAGGCAGCGCAGAGAACCAGGCTCACCCTCATCACTCATTCGCCGTGAGACCTCGGGCTGGCCCCCTCGACCTTGCGAGGCCTCCGTTTCTCCATCGGCAAGGGGGAGGTAAACATACCTGTCTCACAGGGTTGTTGTCAGGAAGAAAAAAATAACGCACAGAAGACTCTTGACCCTTCGTGAGAATCATAACTGCTCTCTTTGTGTGGTTACTGCCGGGTGGCACATGAAGCACTCAGCTCACGAAATCCTCGCCGCACCTCTGTGAGGCAGAAACGGACATTACTCATTCTGCAGGTGGGAGAGCGAGGCTACGGAAGGTCACGGGCTTCACCTGCGATCACACGGGGCACACCACTGCGCCTCCACCGCGCACGAGTCAGCGCTGTCACGGGACCTCTCTGACCTGGAAGGTCCCTTTGCAGAGCAGTGCTGCCCTCCAAGGGGTGGGACACCCCTCGGGGAGGGACGTGTGGCCGCAGGGTCCCAGGGAGGGGTGGAATGCTCAGTCTCTAGCGAGGGGTCCCTTCTGGATGACTCTCTGTGTACAGTACGTGGTCCCCTCTTACCTGTGGGGGGCGGGGCACGCCCTGCGGCTGCTGGTGGATGCCTGAAACCGCGGACAGCACCGCGCCTTGCCCGCACTGTAACATTCCCACGCACGCCTACGTTTTCGCTCGGAGGGAGCGCTTCGCGGCTTCTCTCCGGCAAGTCCCGACCACCCACATTTTCTCATTGGGGCCATTATTGAGCGAAACAAGGGTTACGAAGCCTGCGGGAGCATGGCGGCCGATCTGACAGGTGGGACGGCTCCCTACGGCCAGCGGCGTGAGTGTCACTCACGTCCAAGGCCGGACCGGGGCGGCCAGTGTGAGAGTCCCTCACGCCACTCCCAGCGGCACTCACTTCACGACCTGTGAATCGTTTATTTCTGGAATTTTCCATTGGATACTTTCTGACCGCGGTTGACCAAAGGCGGGGGGACGTGGAACCGTGGATAAGGGGCACTAGTGTATTTGGGGATGGCCCAGGGTGGGCGGGATGGGACGACCCTGTAAAGGCTCTGCAGACACGTGGCGTGGCTCGGTGTCCCAAGGGGTGTGTCCGGGTTGGCCACCAGCCCCCTGAACCCCGCCTCGGGCTGAAACGGCTCCAGGATGAGAACAAAACATCCATGTCTGGGGCGGCTGCGGGCTGAGCGTGCTGTCCCAGTTCGGACTGCCCACGCTCCTGGATCCCACGGCCTCCGTCCCAGTCCCTTCGTTCCCGCGGAGGGCCGGGTCTGCGCGTGGGGGACCCGCCCCAGACCTTCGGGCCGGGAGCCTCGGGCCAAGTCAGTTAAAAACACAGCGACACGTGGACTGTGAGGGAGGCTGCCACAGCCCCTGAGCCAGTTTCTTTCTGTTTTGGGCTGTTCTGGGTTTCTGGCAGTGGGGACGAGAGGGATCACTGACACAATAGCCGCACGTCAGGTTATGCTTTTATAAGGGAAACCATGAAACGCTTTGCTGTGTCCAGGACGCTTCCTGGGCTTTGTGGACGTGCCTTGCAGCCCAGTTCAAAGGATGCTTTGATGGCGCTGGATGGTGGGCAGGGCAGGGTGAGGGTGGTGTGTCATGGGCCTGCAGGAGATGACTCCACAAGCAGCTTCCAGGGCGTGGGGCTCCCGGAAGCCAGCCAGCACACCCAGGGCATCTGTGGCCATTGTGGAGCAGGTTCTGCGGGCATGTGGGGAGCAGAGAGAGGGATGGTGGGCTGTGGCTCCAGGGGGACCCGGGGGGCTCATCTTTTCTCTGTGGACTCCCTGTGCAACCCTGCACGGGTTGCTCACTTCTCCGTGCTGCCTCAGTGTCCTCGTCTGTAAAACGAAGGTGACAGTGTTGTTGTCCATGTCACCGGGCCGTTGTGTCAAGGCAGAGGCCAGCATGGGCTCTCCAGATGGGGTGGGTTGAGGGGGAGGGAGGGTGGCAGGGCTGGGGATGCCATTGGTCCCTGCTCTCAGTACGAACAGCGACTGCAATGCCCACACGGCTAGGACAGCAAAGGCTAATCAGACCAAGCCCTTGGTTGTGTAAATCTGACGAACTTGACCTCACTCCGTGCTCTCTGAATCGACTTCCTCATTTTTCTTATTTTGCAAATGAGGAATAAGACACCAAGTTCATTACCGCCAAGCCACGCCTCCTCCTAAGGAGTGTCCCCACGTAAACACCCAAATAGGCAAATCTAAATTCTCTCCCCAACTTAAGGCCAGGCGTGAGCCCCACGAGGACCCATCCAGCAATAGAGATCTCTCTCCACCTGGCCTGCAGACAGATGTTTAAATTCTTAAAAATTGTCAATATTTAAAAATTGGGAGGCTTTCCGTACAAATCCAGATTTCTGGCTTTTTTTAAGAATGAGAAATCTGGCCGTGATGACCTAGGGTCCTGTAAAAGGACTCGCCTCGAGCTGGCAGCTGCCTTCGGATGGGGCCTGGGTCCCCTGCTGTCCCCTGTGCTGTTGCCGGGCCCTACAGGCCTGCGGCTCGGTGAGTATCGCTGGCTGCTCAGTTCTTTAATCGCAGTGCCTTGGGTTCTTAGCAAACACTTCCTATCCGCCTTTCACCCTTATGCCAGCTTGAGTTCCCATGTAGGGGAAATGCTCCTTTTGTCTTTAGAATCCCTCCAGTCTGGGGTCTGGTGCTGGCCCCAGGGGCCGTGACCTGGAATTGTCTGTTGATTGGATTAATGAAAGCAAGTGACAAACTCTGTTTTCTTTGAAGGCCTCACACAAGCTCTAGGGAGGAATTCAGTAACCTGGGAGATGCTGTCTCTCTCTCTTCTCTCTCTGCTATAATAATGGGGCGGTGGGTATGAAACCAATGCTTATTAAGCCCCTGCCGGGGGGTACCCAGCCTGGTGGGAGGAATAACGCAAACCTCATCTCCCTGAGCCATCTCTTCTCCCCACCCCCGCGCCCCTACTCTGCCCCCATGACTGGGGGCAGTGCCTACACTTTACGGATGAGGAAAGTCAAGCTCAGGACGAGTGAACTGGTCTACGGGCAGACTGATTGCTGGTGGCAAAGCCAGAATTCGAACCCGGGTCTGTGGACTTTCTGTTCTGGCTCTTTCCACACACACATCCTGGGCCAGCCCTCCACGCCAGGCCCCTCTCTGCCAAAGAGAAGACCTTTGCGATGTTTTGTGTCCTTAAAGGCAAACCAAAAGAATTCCCTACAACTCGCTGCTGGCATTTCAAGTATTGGCTTATGGTTTTTTTTTTTTTTTTTTTGTTTTGTTTTTGGTAAGAATGCACCCAGCGCCCTATCGCCCTTGGTGAAATAGATACTTTTCCAATCAAAGAGTCAAACCAGAACTTGGCTTCTTAGAAAACCACTCGTCTGGAATGCTTGCCAGCAACCAGACTGTCCCACAGTTCAGATCTTTAAAACTGTCTCGAATGTATGGAGAGCCCTTGAGGGTGGAGGGTGGGAAAGTCACACGCTTGCTATGGAAACATACAGACGGTCAGGTCTTCGGGACTCCTAGGTCGGCCAGCGTCAAGCCAGCCCTTCGGTGGTGGCCTTCCCAGGAGTCTCGCCACCTCCCCGAACCAGAAACACGCTTTCATTTTATGGGACTTTTCTTTCATGAAACAAAAACAGCAATTAAAGAGAAAACCCTTTTATAAACAAGTGTCTATAGTTCTCGTTTGCTTAACTTTTTCCAACCTTAGGAAACATTGGAACCGAAATCGTCTTCTGAAGGAAGGTTTGGGAAGTATTTTCTTTCAGGTTCCTTCAAAATAGTCACACCCCCTTCTCCACCCCTTCCCGAATCCTGCTGGTTCCAACGGTCTCCACCATATCCTGGAGACTAATAATGTGGCATGTTTTCATTATCTCTTACCGCAATTACGGAGACATGCAAATGACTTTGAACATCCCCTCACCCCAAGTCTGGATCGGATCGGGGACCCCAAAGGGTTGGACCATTTGGACTGAAGAGGTGGATTCACTCCATCCAAGAACCAGCTGTGGGCTGGTTAGGGACTGGTTAATTCATTCCAAACGGTCAACCGAGGATGGGGAGCAGACACAACCTGTGGTTCAGAAAACTTTCCCTTAACCCTTCCTGAGTTTTGATCTGAGGTTTATACAAACAGAAATTATGTGTGGGGTGGAGTGCAGCCAGCACGTCTCTGAGAAAACTCCATCTTACACATTTTCTTTGAGACGGCCAGACATAAATCTTTGAGGATATCCGTCTTCCTCACAGAGTGGCTGGATTTTATGGTTACTACACCCTGGTTAGATTTTAATGGATAAAATACTTTTTTGGAGTCCAAGGAAAAGGCTAGTATTCCCTGAATAGCTAATACAGTTTTCCAAACAGAAAAGAACAACCATTTTTTAAAAGTCAGAGACTGTACACGACCAAGGAGGAGAAGGATGTGTGTGTGTGTGTGTGTGTGTGTGTGTGTGTGTGTGTGTGTGTGTGTGTGTGTGCTTGGATAAATGAAAGAATAAATTTGAGAATAAATTTTCACTTCTTTTCGGGATAAGCAAGGTAATTTTTCTGCCCGTGAAATAACAGATTAATCTGGGAGAGGCTGGCTGTCTCCAAGTTAAAGTTAGGTAAATATATATTTGTCAACCCCAAACTACCCTTTTCGACGCGCTTTTGAAATATCATTAATAATAATTAAGTGCCAAATTTTTAATCTATTATTTATTATTGATCTATAATACTGTCTGCTTTTATCATCCAGCCGTCTCTTCCTTTCTTCCTCTTTCTGTCCCTCCTTTCCTTCTTCCCTTTCTTCCCTCCTTCCTACACATATGTGTTTGTAAGTACCTGCTAGAGTCAGTCAGACACGAGGCTCTGATATAGTCCATACGAAGCCCACTGGGGAAACTGAGTTTGTTAAACTGGCCGAGCAAGGGGGAGCACCACCCGATAGAGAGTCATCGTACCTCAAGGGGACATTAGAAGGATGTTTGTGGGGGCTTGAGGGATGGAGGTTGAGAGTGCTCTGTTGGGCACTGGGGACACAGAGACGAACAATCCAATTTGACCTCAAGGATCACTGAGTGTGCCGAGGTGGGTAGCCCTGCAGGGTATAAATCTTAAGAGTGACACCAGGGCACGTGGAGGAGCGCCCCAGCCTGAGGTCTGCAGAGAGGGACTTCACGGAAGGCCTCTAGAGGAGGTAAACCACTTGTAGTGGAAGCAGTGGGAGCGGGGTCCGGGCAGGGGATTGCACGGCGACATCAGGTGGACCCCATGGGAGAGGGCGCTGTGCAATCAAGGAGCTGGCTACAGGGAGGCAAAGTGGTGGAGGCTCTCAGAAGTCAGAACATGCTGGACCCTGAGTGTCGGATCAGGCAGCTCGGGTTACACGCTGGACGCAGGTGGAGATGAGAAAGTCAGGAAGTAGATGCTGCTGGAATTCAGGGTGCAGAGGGGAGGGACCTCCAGGTGCTCTGGGCTAATCAGGGGGTGCTCCCAGAGAAAGTGAGGGGGGTGGATTTGGAGAGAAGGAAGGAAGACGCTTTGTGTCGTCGGCGTAGTTAAATCCAGAAGACAGAACGCGTGGGGAGTTTGGATGCGAGATGCTGTGGGAGGCAGCAGGCTGCTTTACCTGTGCTGGAAACCCACTGACGACGCCACGATCCATCCCTGCAGCTTGGAGTTGGATTTGTTGGGCACCACCTGTCTGCCAGGTGCTGGGCTCGCGCTGGGTGCAGCGTGCCCAAGGCAGACGAGGCCCCCGCTCTCAGGAAACCGACTGACTCATGCAGCATCGGGTCAGTCTGTCTGTCATCCATGCGACTAACAGGAGTAAACATTTCCGAGTACCTACTTGTCACTTACTCGTCTTTTCTTTTAAACACATTTTTTTTGTAAACTTAAATACAGATAAAGAAAAATCGCACAAAATATATGCACGTTCTATTGAGTTATTGACGTGAAGACTCTTGTAGCCATACCCCATTCAAGAACTGGAACTTTGCCAGCCACCCAGACGCTGCCCCATGTGTGCCCTGTCCCCAAACCAAACTGTTCCCTCTTCCCAAAGGTCACCAGTGTCCTGACTTTTGTAGTGATCTCCTCTTCCTTTTCTACGTCTTTACCACCCAAACGTGCACTTCTAGATATTCCAGTTTCGTTTTACTCACTGGCTAAAACCTTGATATCTCTTTTAAGCCCCTTTTAATCTATAGGTTCCCCCACATCCTTTTTCCACCTGTAACTTCTGCGTTTGGGAACCTAGGTCTGCTGACCCGGAGTCCTCTGTCACGTTCTCCTGCTGTGATCTAATGTCCTCCTCTGTCCTTTATGTGTCCTGCAAACTGGCTGCGGGCAGTGGCTCCATCTGACCCAGGTTCTGTCCCTGTGGCTAGACTGTAGGAGCCACGATATCTGGTTTTGCATTTTTTGTGATGATGGCAGTCATCACCGCTCAATAACTCACTGGGGTTTGCAACAACGTTGGTAACCTAATACTATCATTTTGTTTTACTCTATTGACTGGGGTAATTTTTAAGAGGATGTTTCCCCGATCTGCTGTCAGGTTACCTTTGATAAGTGTGTAGGGAAAGACAGGATTAACACTTGGTTTCTTCCTTTTATTTGCCTAGTTTTCAAGCCAATAAATTGGATTTCTATGATCCACCAAAAGCAGCTATTAGTTTTTAAAAATATAATTACCAACTCATAGATTTACACGATTGGATGGGTTTTAGTCCACTGCAATTTTCAGCCTCATCGAAGCTCAAGGCCTACCTTTGGCAAGTGGAAGTCTCTTCACTCTGGCTTCTGGTCTCTTTTGCTGTAACTTTAGCAGCCTTCGATAGCTTCGAAGCTATCTGGTATGTCAAGGTATTCCAGGCTCACCTTGTGTGTTTCCAGTTCCAGACTTTGCATCAGCCATTTCTCTAAGAAGCACTGGGTTCTACTAATAGGAAGTAGTATTTGAAGACCACAGCCTGGGTGCTAGGGCTGTTCATTGCTACTGGACCTCTCCAGTGGAACACACATGCAGTGGGTACACACACACACACACACACACACACACACGCACACACACGCACACACAAGCACACACACACGCACACACATGCACACACACGCACACACGCACACACAAATATCTTTTGAGTTTGTACTACTCTTTCTAATTCAAATTAGTACTTCGGAATTTTAATTAACATCTTCTATATTATATTCGTATCTACCTTCTTTTATACTGAGAATCTTGGTTCTCGAAGACACAGGAGATGGTAAATATATCACTAGAGAATACACCATAATTACTCATTTGCTTTGTCCCACTTTATACATACAGTAATCTCGAAATAACCATTTTAATGCTACTGCTAGTGATTAAGATTTCTGAAAACACTTTTTTTTTTTCCATATCTTAGCTCTGTTTTTCCTCATTTACACAATGGTTGTACCATATCTACATTGTCAGAACAATGAACCATTTCCTACTATAATCTCTCCTTCTTAAATTAACTCTCCTTTAGCCTTAGCTTGACACATAATCAGGAGTTTTTATTGTCTGAAGCATATTCTCTTATAGATTCTACGATATGCTTATTTATGGAGTTGAAAACAGTTTGTACCCTTTATATTTGAAGGTTAATTTTTCTGGATATAAAATCCTTGGCTCACTATTTCTTTAGTGTGACTTCTGGCATAAAGTATTGGCATCAAAAAGTCCAATGACAATCATATTTTCTTTCCCCATGATGCCCAGAGGTCTCTTGTTTTCTTTAAAGTTCAGTAATTTTACTAAACTATGACTTTTTGGGTCAATCAATTCTCAGGCACATGGTGTCCTCATCCACTAGGCAGTGTTAGATCTTTTTAGAAAATATTCTTGAATCATATATTTTAGTATTTGTTTTGTTTTCTTGCTTTAGTTTTTTTTAGAACTTCTTTTATCCTTATGTTGGATCTTCTTTGCCTATGTTCAGTATTTGTAACTTGTGCTCAAATTATTATTTAAAAAAAATATTTTATTTAAAAAATTTCTCTTTTGTATTTCTCTTAAGGATTGTTTGTTGTGTTGTCTGCAATTATGTTTCTTCCGGTATAGGCTTCATTTATAAAATGATTTTTTTAACTCTAGTTCTGCCATGTCATTGATGAGGTTTTAAGATTTTGATTTATGTTGTTCTTAATAACTTTTACTTATTTTAAAATAATATGATGGAATTTTTATCTCTCTTTCGAAGAATTTTCTGGTGTGCTCTGATTATCTGTAGGTATATTTTTCTATAATCTCTTTTTTTTCTTACAGTAACTTTGTATAGGATTTGTTCTTGATACTTTTTCTGTTAATCATTTTTATGTTAATTTGGTTTTCCTTAACTGTTAGGAAGAATGTTGGTTTATGAAGCTATTATAACGTCCCAGTTTCCTCTTCTGTTATTTTCGTGTAAAGTTAAAAGATATAGCATCCTGCTTTTTGAGATTTCGTGGCTCTATTCTCCTCTCCCACTTTCTCTGAACTTTTTTGTTTCTTTGTCTGTTTTCCTTGTCCTGTTTAATTTTGATTTTACTCCTAAAAGTTTCTCCTTAGTGTGTGATCTTGACATAGAAATGGGTCCTGTGGGCTCATGAGAGTTTGTAGAAACTAAACTACTCCAATCTCTTTGGGTCCTTCCCGATAGCACTTACCCCCTACTGGATTCAGCAAAACCCCTCCTAGCTTCAGCTGCTATTTTCAGGATGGCCGGTTATCCTGTTTAGTGAAGGCCTCTTGAGTATTCTGAGGTTCTTCTAAACTCAAGATATCAGATACCTTGTCGCTCCCTCCCACTGTCTCTCTCAGACATCAGTAACATGCAGGGCTTATGGCCGTTGATGCTGTAGGGTTCATGGGCATTCATTTTTACTTAGTTTTGTTTTAAATGTACATGGATTTTGGAGTATGCTGTACAGTTGCTCTGTTTGTTTTTATATGAGATTCTGAGAAATATAAAACTATGCTTCAATCACCACAGTACCCCCTCCTGCCCCCCAGAAGCCACATCTTCCTTACATGTTAAATGTGTTAGCTCACAACAATCTCACAGGATGATATCTTTTCCCCTCTTTTGCATGGGAGGGGAGTGAGTCTTCCGAGATGGGTGCGATTTATTCCTAGGTGGCAGAACTGGGCTCAGAATCCATGAAACCTTACAACTTTCTATCACGTGACCATTTCTTTGACCATTCTCATTCGCATTCTAAACCGTCCAGTAAATATGTAAATTCTCATTTTGTTCTGAGCCCTATAGAGAGAGGACACAGAATAAAATAGTAATTATAGAATTTATATATGCAATTAAGAAAATATATACGTGTGTGTGTGTGTGTGTGTGTGTCATACATAGTAAGAGAGAGAGAGGATATACTTCAGACCTTGTACTGAGCACCTCACACACATGATCCCATTAGATCCTCATTACCATTAGAATCCTAGATAATTACAGACAAGCAAACGAACATTCAGAGAGGTTAATTAATGTAAATCAGACCGTGCCACACTAGCTTTCTTAATCCCCTCCAGTGGCCCTTACCATACTGGGAATAAGATTTAAAATCTTTACCCCGACTGACACAAAACCTGCTTGATCTGGCCTCGTTTACCTCTCTGACCCTGTCTTGGGGCACTCTCTTCCCCGTCCACGTGTTCTAACCACCCTGACCTTCTCCAGGCTTTTGGCCTGTACCAAGATCATTCTCACCCCAGGGCCTTTGTCTCAGCAGCTCCAGCCACCACTCACGCTCTCACAAGGGTGGCTTTTTCTTGTGGCTCCGGAGAGAACTTTCCTGACCACCCAGCATAAAGTAGTCCCTGAGGCTTTCTCTGTCACGTCACCTTATTTTAATTCTCTGCACAGCACTTTTTTTTTTTTTTTACTATTTGATTGCTTTGTCATTTATTCACTTATTTGTTGCCTCTACACTCATTAAATGATAAACATTCTGAGAGCAGAAATTGTCTTAGCTTTGGTTCTACTTAAAGCAGAGCCTGAGTCGAGGATTTAGGTGCAGGTAGTTGACTTAGAAAGGGATCCCAGGAAGGAATAAAAGTCAGTATAAGGTGTGCTCTCAAGATGGCTGCTGTAGACAGCAGGGGCTCCATCCCCCTAGGACTTGTGATGAGTGTGCAGAAAGTTTCCTAGAATTGTCTCCCTGAAGGATAGGCAGCTGGCAGGTGTATCTACTGGCTTTTGTCCCCCATTGGTTAAGGATAGACCCTAGGACAGTTGACCCCACACTTCGGGCTGCATTTGCAGAAAGTCCAAATAGACCCTTTTTATGTCAGAAAGTTTCGTGGGACAGAATGCCATGCAGTACACCTGTCAGGTGGGCTGCCGCAAGCCTGAGGCCCGTTTGAGCTTGTGTGGAACTGTCCGCCATAGCTGCGGCTGGAGTGAGTGAGGGGGGAATGAGAGGGGGGAGACCCAGAAGGGTCTGCTGCAGGAACCATGCCTGTCCTGCTCTCTGTGGAGTCCTCAGCACCCAAAAGAACTCAGTGATCTGTGGCGAACAGGTGATTGAACTCACTAAGAAGCTATGAATACAGGCGGTTAGTCTCTATAGCCTGTACTTGTGGGCATTAGATATATGAAGTCCTAGTGTTTGTGGGCATTAGATGTATGAAGTCCACCCATCTTAATTTTCATGAGTTACACTAAAGGATCATACACCAGGCCACATGGTAGAAGACACATAGAAAATAAAAATAAAAAGGAGACTGTGATAGGCCCTCAGCTAGATGTTGGGGGAAGTGGGGGTGAATTCAGACTGAATGAGATTTGGGAATCAATCTTGGAATCGTAAGACCAGCAACCTCTTTACTGAACAAACAATTGTGTCTAGTTTTTACAACTCCAGAAGAAAAGTATTTCATTCAGGTTTGGACCAAGGCACAAGTCGTTAAAGAGGCTCACCCCAGGCCACACAGCCCCCAGGGGTTTTGGTCCTCGTCTCTTGGGATGTGGAAGAACTTCAAAGAGGGTTGGGTGTGACCCTTCGCCGTCCCCCAGTCTTGCTCCGAAATCTGGCTCTGGTGGACCAGTGGACCAGTCTCCAAGGTGGCCCAGGTGGCTTGGGCCAGCCTGGTTTTTTCTTCCTTCCTTGTGTTGGGGATTCCACAATGCTTCCGGGCACCCCATGCTTCCACTCTGGAGGGGAGGCAGATGGAGGGGGACAAGGCCGGCCTCTGTTACACGTTCAAGGGGAAGAGCCAGGAGCCCACACTGCCGAACCCCAGGTTGAGGGAGGTGAGGAGGGTGGCTGTTCCTCCTCCTGGCTCTGCCTTCTAGACCACAGCAGCTGGTGTGGATTCAGATAAGCCGATTCCTCCTGGATCCAGCTCCCGCACTGTCTGAGCTCCACCCAGCTCTAATTTTCATATGAGTTACATTAAAGAGTCTGATGGGAAAGTATGTCTTGGTTTAAAAATAGAAGAATACAACAATAAATCAAGAAGAAAAAGCGCGCTGAGGGGAAAAAAAATGCAGAAAACAGATGAAAAGAAAAGGGGGAAAAAAAAAAGGAACGGTATAAAAATACCCTCCATGCCAGGCACTTCAGATGTGATTTCCTGTGGCCTGTGCTTTGAAAACCGCCTGCTGCGGGTGCCATGTGCTACGTCTGAAGGCCAACGGGGCAGACGAGAAAGGGGTGTTGAGACTTGGAGGCAAGGGTGACATCTGACCTGCCTGAGCTCCAGACGTGTACACCGAGGACACGTCAGAGGATTTTCCGTTTGGAGGAACGAGGCCCCGCGGGCCTGCTCCACCCACCCCGTGCCCACCCGACTCTGACACACTTCCTGTTATGGGCGGCGGGGCACACAGTGGGGCCACGGGTAGAGGCCAGGGCGCTGGCTGCCCTGTGGGCTGGGGCAGACGACTTCAAAAGCCGCGTCTGGCATGCAGAAAAATGATCTAAAAGTGAACTTGGGTGGCTCCCAATACGACCTACTCCAAGTAAGTAGAAAGAAAACATACATTATCTCATGTTAAAGAGCAGCCTGCTTTTAAGACGCTGCCAACTATTTGTGAAATCCTAACTTATTGCCGTGAAAAGCCCCCCTGACGATCTCAGCAACCGCTGGCAAGGCCAAAAGGACATAAACATGATGTCAGGGTGCCAATCCAACACTGGCCAGGATTGCATGACAAATTTGTAATTCTAATCAACCAGGATCGCACATGTATGCCCAAGAATATACTGTCTGCATCAGAGATGCACTTGTCTGATGCGAGATGATGCCAAGGACAAGCTAAATAAACAGGCTGGTCTGGGAGGGGTACGAGGTGGTCGTATATGAGTGGAAAAAATAACATTTCAATAACGCAAGAGGAAAAAAAAAGCAACAAATCAAGACATGACTGAGTCAGCCTGTGAAACTGTCCCGTTCGGAGGTTTCTCTCTGGTCCTGAGGAGTTCGCTGTGCATCCTGGGACGTGGAGTGTGGGCGTGGATGGAAGGGGGACTCAGGGTCCTAGGAGCACCTGACACAGATGGGCTTGAACCTGAGAAGTCTGAGAGATGGGCCGGGATCATATTTAGAAACCACTAAAATGTTTCTGGTTTGCCAGGCAAGAAATTGGCAGCATGCATTGTCTAAACACGAGTGTGTGTGTGTATGTGTGTGTGTGTGTGTGTGTGTGTGTGTGTGTGTATGTGTGTGTGTGTATCTGTGCACACGTGTGTCCTGGCCATCAGCTTGAGGCCAGCTGTGCTTGGTTAAGAATCTCCAGCACTCCCACAAACACACGTGTGAGTAGGGGATAGTATGCTATTCAGAAAATGTCACTTGTTAACGCCATGAGAGGTGCTCAGGACTCTGGCCCCTTCCTTACTGGGCTGATTCTGCCCCCGAGAGGAATAAAGACCCCATATGGCCAGAAGTCCCAGTTCCAGACACTCTCAAGTTCAAGTCCTGGCTCTGCCCCTAAAGAGAGAAAAAGAAGGGACCAGGCACTTCAACTGACTGTTGAACCCAAACAATTCTTTTAATTTCTTGGAACCATACAAGGGAAGAATCATTACTTCTGTTCCTTTTTTAAAGACCGAATTATTAATGAAGATCAAAAGCAAAATCGAGAGAACGCACGAGGCATCATCTGGAGGGTTGTTTTTCTTGAAAGAAGCAAAAACTTCCCATCCCAAACCATCCTCTGAATTGACCCTGCCCCGATGCCTGACATTTCTGACATTTATCATTTGCCTTGGTGTAAGCGTTGGAAGTTCACGTTCAAATGCAAATCTAACCAGAGAGGAGGAAGCATGTTAAGGCATGTGCTATGTAGCCGCTCATCTAGCATCTCTCTAAGGCAGGATCGTTAAACGTTCAGGATCAGAGAACTCTCATGTGCCTTCACAAAATGCACATTCCTGCATTGTATTTATAACTTACTTGTAATTCCATGGTGTCCATGAATCCACCGAAATGGGAATCCGGGGACCTCCTAGTAAAATCCTTTTGCTCTAAAAGTTGGGAACACAGAGGAGATACAGTGTGAAGGATGTCAGGAGAGGTCAAGGACAATTAGTACAGCCTTGGCACAGAGCAGTGAAGCGACTCTCAAGGTTACAGAGCCAAAGGATGCTAGAGCTGGGACTAGAATCTAGAGCTATTGGACCCCCTGTCCTGTGGAGCAAGGAAGCCTGGGTTCAAGAATCCACTCGGCCACTTACCTCTATTGTTGTGCCCTTGGGCAAGTCACTTAACCTCTCCGATCTTCAGCTTCATTACCTACAGCCAAGACATAACCACATGTTCTACGAATGGAGAAGCTAAGTTACCTTAAGTGCACTGTGTGTCTTTGAGTGTTGGGAATCTAAGTGAAGCGTTTCCTAACTAGAAAGCCCCATACAAATTGCTAGCCACTATTGCTATTTCTGCTGAAAGACAGAGAATATAAATATACGGAGACTGTCTTTTGGTCTAAAAAAAAATTCTCATTCAAACCTAGATAAAGGACGAGGGAAACTGTGGTTCAAATTCTGCGGTGGATGGAGTGGGGAGTTAAGGCTTCTACATGAACTAGTTAGGAACCTCTCCATCGTCGTGATAGAAATCTGCTCAGGGTGGCTTAAGCATAAGGGCAATGTTGATTGGGTCACGTAATTGTTTTTATCGTGTATTCTTTCACTCCGTTTTAGCCATATGGTTTTATCTTTGGCACACCCAGTCATTTTTTTACTGAATGTCAGACATTGTGCATAAAACGTCGTAAGTCTTCAGAAGATATTATCTTCCTTCAGAGAAGATTCATTCACTTTGTCCTGGCGTGGGCAGACAATATGGCAGATAATATAGGCAGATAATATGGGGGTTGATCACCTTAACCTAATTAAGCGGGGCTGAGTCGAGATGGGTCGCAGTTCGAGAAGTTCCCCTGGACCTCCAGTCGTGGGACTGGTGTGTGTTCTCCTGGGAACCCCCTCTCTCCCTGGCTGAGCCTGAACTTTCATCCTTGCCTCCTCAGCACTGTGAGATTGCAGAAAACTCCACTGTGCTTTTAAAAAGCTTTCTGTTTAGCTTCAGAATTTGGCAACTATCTTGAAAGGAAAACGAGCGCCAGGCTCAGATCTCGGTCCCCTCCTTCTCACAGGAATCTTGGCCCCTTTCGTCTCTAAGTTTGATTCTCCAGACCCGTGAGACTCTCGAAAGCTCTGCTGATTTCTCCCTTCCCTGCTAGTGAGCTCTGCATCCCCGTCTTCTATCCCTGCACCCTGAATGAGCAAATGACCGCCACCTCTCCTCCCCCCAAAAATGGCCTCAGAATTCAGCTCATCTCTTCACAATTCTGACTCTCTGAATTGTGTCTCCTCTAGTTCTGGATGATTCAGTGGATTTCCAATACCTTTAAGTAGCTTTCTTTCTTTCTTTCTTTCTTTCTTTCTTTCTTTCTTTCTTTCTTTCTTTCTTTCTTTCTTTCTTTCTTTCTTTTTTTTAAATGCATTTTAGCCCAACTTTTCCAGTTGTTTCTAGAGGGAGCATAGCTCTGCTTTAATCTACTTCATCATACCTGGAAGCAGAAGTCCCTGCTTTACATAACTGAAATGTCTAAAGACAGATCTGGAACTCCAGGAGTGGCCAAATCTAGATGACCAACAATATCCCCAGGAATTTCTTTCTCTTTTAGCTCACTTTACTTTTTATAAACTTTCTCCTCAAATGGGGCTTGCCTGTGATGGTGCAAAGAAGGCCTCTAATAACTTCAGACTTACAGGAGAGCAGATTATCCTGGCAGAAAAAGAAAGCCTCGTTCTTAATAGACTCAACACAATTTCTAGGATAGTCTCTAATTAGCCTAGTTCGGGTCATGTGTCCACTCTGGTCCAATCACTGTGGCAGGAGGATAAACTATGGCAAATTTCAGGCCTGGTCATGCACCTGTCATGGAATCTGGGTATAGTCAGCTGATCATGAACCACGTGATTAAACATGGGGGAGGGGTGGTTCTCCAAAAAATAGATGGCGGTGTTCTTTTTTGAGGAGAAGGGGGAATAGATGGCTGGCCACCTAGGTCACCTAGGGGAGGCTCCTCCTGATTGAGAATTTGGTTTATCTAGTCCTCTTTGCTTTCACAGTTATACAGTGTCTTTAAAATCTGTATGTGTGTGTGTGTGTGTGTGTGTGTGTATATTTATATATATATATATAAATTTATAAATATAAATATATAAAAATATATTTATATATTTATAAATATATATAAATATATATTTATATATTTATAAATATATAAATATAAATATATAAAATATATATTCTAGGGTAAAGCCAAACATATTAAAAAAACTTTTTTATTTAAGTATATCTTATATACAGTGAAGTCCACAGGTCTTAAATGATTCAGTGGCTTTTTACACATATATGCTGGGCAAGATACAGAACTTGTCTCATGCCTTAGAAGGTACCCTCATGCCCTTCCTCCAACACATTTTTGAACACAGACACATCAATAAAAAGACATTTATACTCCATGTTTTATAACAAACATAAATGGCCTAGAATTTTTAAAAGCAGACACTCAAAGAAAGTGCAACAGCTAAACCAAAGACATAACATTCTCTCATATCAGCTGGTTGACTACTCAGGATCCAGAATCTTACTAAATTGAGTAGATGTGACTCATCAGCGTCGGCCGTGAAGTGAGTTTCTATCAAAAATAATCCTTTCTGATCAATTCCTATTAGAAAAGTGGGCACATCTTCTTTTGGGGAAACAAATGTTGGCCTCCGGCTGGTGGCTCACGCTTAAAAAAAAACTCAGTTCCCTAATGAAGCCTCGCCAATAACCCTTAAAATGTTAATGAGACTCAAAGAGAAGAATTTTTGGTATTCTGAGTAAATCAGAACATCAGAGTCCTGGGAAAGGAAATGGGATGAAGCCTCTCTCCTCCATCCCATCACACCCCTCCTGCAGCTGAGAAGTCCCACGAGATATGCATCCTGGGAGTCTGACCTGGCTCTCGGGACTAATGGTGTGACTTAAGCCAATGCTTTCCAAACCTCAGTTAATTCATTACCAATATTAGGATAAAACTATATAAGCCCTCTTTATCCCACGAGGCCAACTTGTGAGGGTCCAATGAGCTGATGAGTGATGGGTTTGTGTCGTCATTTGTACAGTGATTTCCCCATTCCAGCCCGATCGGTTAAGAATCTCCCGTGCACCTGGCACTGTGCTATGGTGTAAAATGATGAAGCAGATGGTCCCATTTCCTGCTCTCGTGGGGTTTACAGAAAGGGACATTTCACAATGACTCTAGAAGCTCCCTGTGCAATGAGATAGGGAATGGTAGCCTGTCGACTGAAAAAAAAAAAAAACAACTTAGTTACTATAAGAAAATATGAAAAGAGACCTATATTCATTAAACAGTATGGTTTAACTGGAAACATATACATACTCATTCACCAGTATTTTGATGTAAGAAAGAGTCTTTTCTTGGGGTCTCAGTTTGCAGAGTGGAGGGTTTTTTTTTTTCATAAACCACTTTAAAGTGAAGCAAGGTATTTATGAATTAATACAAGGGTACAATCCTTCTAGGATTTTATGGTTATTGTCTCCAATATTAGTTTTCTCCTTACCTCCATCTAACAGTTATGTTTTCTGGGACTCGCCTTTATTGATTCTTTCCAAAGCAGTCAACTTAGAAAGGACCATTTTCCTTTAATGCTCACATTTTATTAATTTGCACAATGTTTAATTCAATTATATAGTTATAATACTGAATCCATCTACTGTAAACCATTCGGACAACAAACACAATGGTCTTGGGATCAGTAAACAACTCAGCTGGTAGGAGGTGAAGTTCATAGGTGTGCTAGAGGATTTTAAAAATATTTTAAATTATTTTTTATTAAAAGAAAATACTGGTCATGACCCAATGATAGAACGCCATGCCCTGTTAAGGGGTGCAGCCCATAGTGTGAGAACCAGGGAAGATGGTTATTATTTCACAGAGGAAGAAGTCAGAGGCAGAGAATGTCCGAGCTTCTGCAGTGGCTCAGCCGTGTCCTCAGGTTATGAGTGTTTTCCATTGGTTTCTTTCTGCCACCCTCAGAGGACTAGCAAGGCTTCCCCGCATGGTGCAGAATGGCCCCCGCATTGAGTAGTAGACACAATCGCATCCAGCAAAGAAGAGCGGGTGGAGATCTCTCCCAGAATGCCCAGCCCTCTGCTGCTCAGCTTCCATTGGCCAGCATTGGTCACATGACTACGCCCCAGCTGCAAAGGAGCCTGGGAAAACGGGCAGCTGGCATCTTCTGTTTCTTATAAAGGGATGTGAGCTCTGCCAGGAAGGACAAAGGGACAGGGGAAGAGAGTGGGGAAGGCAGCCCGAAGGGAAGGCCTCCCCGGGGAACCTGGCAGGCATGAGCATTCCGCTGATTCTGCTCGCTCTGGACATCAGCTGCGTACCTTACAGAGGGAGGTGCTAACAAGTGTCTCTTACTTCGGGGAGCTGGTTAGGTAGTGGCTGGTTAGGAGAGGCTCCACTGTAGCGTGGCAAAGACTATGAAAGAGGATGCCCAGCTGTTACTGGGTCAAGGAGCAGGGGATTTCTCTGGGCCTAGGGACCACGGAGGCCTCCCTGGGGAAGTGACCCTATGAAGCCAGGCTGGAGTGAGGGCTTAGTGTGGGGAGATGGGTGTTGGTGGTGGGCCGTGGGAAGGGTGTGTGGGGCTGAGGGAGCAGCTGTGAGAAGGTTGAGAGGAAGGAGAGATTATGGCAGAAGTGGCATGTTTATTCCACTAGCTGGACACCCACTGGGACCAGGCCTGTGCTGGGCACAGAGGGTTTGAGGAGAAGGGAGATCAGCCCTTGGAAAAGTCACTGACCGTGAGGGAGGATGAAGCATGAACGCTGACTACTAGAAATTAAGGAGAAATATGTCTTCAAGATGCTACGATCCTTTCGTAACTGTGGGGACAAAGGAGGCTTCCCGGACAGCACCTAGTACAGGGCCTGGGCTTGTGGAGTTAGCAGGGGAACATCCCTGGGGGGGGGGGGGGGGGGCCCAGAAAAAGCAAAGGCCTGGGCGCAGGAAAGCAGAGCCAGGGGTCAGCCACTTGGCTGGCGTGCTTGGCCTGCAGGAGAGCCACAGGAGCCAAGGCCGGGAGGGGGTCAAGGCCCGGCAGGGGTTCAGGCCATCTTTGCTTCAGCCCCCTCCACTGAACCCCAGCCATCTGAGGCCTCAGATCAGCTTTGGCTGATCTTCCTGGCAGTGGGTGTGACCCAGGGCCTTGGGGGAGAGAAGGAATGACGGGGGCCTTTTTGCTCTTCAGCACATTTTTTCCCCTCAAGTGGAGTGACTCCCAAAAAGAGGCCCCTGTTTGTCTCTCCCACTTGGCACCCACTAAGGCGCCTGTCCAGCGCCTTTGGAGAAAGACCAGTCTCTGCAGGGTCAGAGGGTCGCCGGGTCTCGTGTCCCCCTGGGTCTTCTGGGAGAGCTTCCAAGGCTATGCAGATCCTGCCAGGGAGACTCACCAGAGCTGGGCGGGGGGCCCGAGGGCTGGGGTATCTGTGCTCCCGCCCTGAGGGGCTGCCCAGGCCTGAAGTCGTGGATGACAGCACAGGCAGGACAAGTGAAAGATGAGTGAAACCGTGCTGGGGGGGTGGGTGTGCGTGGCGGTCCCTGGGGAGCCTGGGAGGGCCCCCGGATGTGGGTCTGGTGGTTTCACCCTAATGCAGAGATCCTCAGCCTGGGCGCCATTGGCGTTTGGGGTGGGCTGCTTCTCCACTGTGGGGGCCGTCCTGTTAGATGTCAGTTGCATCCCTCCACCCCACATCGTAATAACCAAAGAAGTCTCCAGGCGTTGCCAAATGCCACCTGGGGGGTCAAATTGCCTCAGAACGAGAATCAGGGCTTTAAAGTAAACGAAGAGGCACCTTAGACCTTTTTTTGTGCAAGAGCGTCTTCTAGGAACACAGGAGACACTGCGATAATGTAGACAGGGCCAAACTAGAAGCCAGGGCCCCCCTGGGGAGTTGTTCAACCCCTTCGGGGTTGTTCCGGAGAGTGGCAATGGGTCTGAGCTGCTGTTGAGATATGGGACCTGGGGAGGAGGGAGCGTGGAAGGTGACATCCAGGTGTCTGGCTTCGTCCACGGTGCAGACTGCCGTTCCAGGAACCGAGGAAGGGCATGTGGGGGACTCTCTCTGGGTGCGTGGGTGCCGGGGAGGAGGCAAATCCCTGGACTTCAGATTTCCTTCCCTTTTCCCTCCCGCCTTCTCTAGCCCTGCCTGAAATCTGTCCCCTCAGCATCACTGAGGACAAGCTGGGGTGGGGAGAGTGAACGGAGACAGGACGGGTCACCGCCCTGGCCGGAGAAGCCTCCCGTCTTTCCAACAGCAAACTCGGGCTCCAGCTACGTTCTGGCTACTGTCTGACATGCGTTCAGTTTGGCTGAGTTTGGACCGGAGCCGGGAGCAGGATTTCTAGCTGATGTTTGAGGGGCGAAGGCAGTCCCAGGTGGTTGGTGGCTGGGAGCGGGAGAGGGAGCTAGAGAAGACCTGGTCCCCGGCCCCTCTGAGCTTCTTGCAAGTGGAGAAGGCTGTGGAGTGAAGGTACTGGGTGGTGGCAGCTGGCCCTTTAAGAAGAACTTTTGGAAGGGCGGTTTTCATGGGCAAGGACGACCTTCGCAAAGCCTCGGAATTGTTGTGAATTTGCTTCTCTGGGGAGCTGGGCCTTGGACGAGAGGCTCCTGCATTGGGACTCTGTCCTTCCACCACCATTCCCTCCTCCTCCTCCTCCTCCTCCTCCTCCTCTACAGCAGCTGACTCTTTCGGAACACTTGGCATCCCTCCAGGCCTTCTGAGGTCCCTCAAGAACAGAGTTTGCCCTTGTAGATGGAACACATTGAAATGCAAAGGCAGGCTGTCCAAAAAGCAATTCAGGAGGCATGCTTCAGCACTAAATATGCACTCCCAGGAGCACAGTGATCATCTCATTGCTCTCAGCCAAAAGGAGCACATGCTTTCTGTGCCTTTGCACCAGTTTGTCCCCTCTGCCTTCAGTGTTCCCCCACAGTGGACGCTTGGCAGTGTCGTTGGCCGTCCAACATCTGAGTGCTCTTCCCGAGTCTTGGTAGTTTCAGAATCCATTCCTCAGAATAGGTGCTGAGAAGGCCAACACCTACTTTCCCAGCCTCCCTTGCAGCTGGGGCGTGGCATGTGACAATCAGATGCACTTGGCCTGGCCTTGAGATCAGGAGCTGTTGAAGCAATGTAGAGGGGCCTGGGGGACCCCTCTGGGCTGGTGGTGGGAGCTGTGGCACTGGTGCGGGGAGGGGGCTCGTGAAGTCCTCATCCAACGAGTTCTGTGACATGATTTAGGGTCATGCTCCTGGCTGTGTTGCCTAGATGTGGTTCCTCATTCCTTCTAGCAGCTCTGTAAGCTCCCAGCATCCTTTTCATGAATTCTTTTCCTGTGTAAAAGAGCCAAAGTCAGCATCTGTACTTGTAACTATGAGCTCTGACTAGTACACACTCTCTGTCCGTTCTGCTTGTTTGGCAAATTCCAACCCATCTTTAAATAATTTACTCAAATAACACCGCTTCCAGGAGGCCTTCTTGGATTCCTCAGACAGATGCTAAGTGTGGACAAGGCAATATGGGGGCTGTAGTGAAAGAGGAGACAATTTGGGTATACCCACTGAAAACATGTGGATACTTTATCAGTCCATTAGGCTGTCTGAAGGGGAGAAGGAATAGGAGAGTGAGATCGTAAAGCTAAGCGGTTACAAGCTCGAGCTCTGGAGTTCAAATCCTGGCTCAGTCACATGCTTGCTGGGTGGTTTTAGGTGAGTTATTCAAAATTTATGAGCCTCAGTTTCCTCTCCTGGGAAATGGGGCTAATGACAGGCCCTATCTCATGGGATTGCTTTGAGGTTTAAACAGCACACACGTGAAGTGCTTTAGAGGGGCTCCTGGCACTTAGACAATGCTCAGCAAATACCAGTTACGGTTTTGGGAGGCAGCAGGACACAGCGACGAGTCAGGAGCTGTGAGTTCTACTCCAGGTTGACCACTGACATCCTGGGGGCTCGGCAAGGCTGAAATAAACAGACTCCTACTTTATACCAGCTTCAGCAAAGAACGTGGGAGTCTTTCATTGAACCCAAAGTTGAAAAATACAAAGGTAGAAAAAATCACGAGGGTCTGGAACCAGGACATAAAAGGTCAGCGTCACCAGGCAACCATTTACCCCATCTTGCTCTGCTTTCTAGAGTCATTCAGTCCGTCCTCTGTGCTCCTTTCTACCTGTCCCCCTGCAGCCTTTGCACGTACCTGTGTACATCACTCCCACATTTATGAGCAGAGACTCTCTGGTTGTCTCTGAACCCCAGTTCTCAAATCCCAGCAAAGAGACTAAGATGGGCTCAGCTTGGGTGAGGTGTCCTTCCCTGGTCCAATCATCTGTGGCCTGGAGGTGGGGTCACGTGGTACAGACATGGCTGCTAGGAGCCCACGCGGGTGGAGGTAGCCACTTGGGAGTTGGGTAGACTTGCCTTCTCTCAGACTCAGAGCCTTAAAATATAGCGTGGTTTCCCAAAGTGTATCATTTTCAATGATTTCCGTTGCAGGTGAGAGAATTCTCAACTAATAGTACTTCGTCATTAAATATTTTTATTTCTCATACATGACAGGAAGTCTGACAAGCAGGTGTGCTGAGGTGGGTTGGTGGATCAACCTTGTCATCAAGAAGCCGACATCTTTCCATTCTTCAGCTCTCTGATCTTCAGCCCGTTGCTTCTTTTGTCTTCGGGCTTGCTGCTTCATGCAAAATGGCCGTGGCAGCCCCGGGCATCCCCACTTCACGGGGTAATGCCCAAAGCAAGAAGCTCCAGGCTTCTCCTCCTGCATATATATATAGATATATAGACATATCTATCTATCTATCTATCTATCTATCTATCTATCTATCTATCTATCTATCTATCTATCTAGATATATAGAGATATATATGTATGTACTTTTTATCAAGGTGTTCTTCTAGAGAGTTCTTCTTACCTTTCATCGGCCAGTACCACATATGCAAGGGCATCTAAGAAAGCATCTACCATTTCCAACGTCAATTGTTGGAGGGAGACGTCACTAGGCAGGGAAAACAAAGGAGGGGAATGGCCGTTGCATAGGCAACGAACAGTGTTTCCCACAGTGAGACGTAAAGTGTGGCTCCTGTCTAGACAATACCCATTAATTGTCTGGTTAATCCAAGGCACCGCTTAGTGCCGTGGCCGCGGATAGACATTCAGAAAGCATCCATGTGCAGACGCGTCCAAAAGGCTGTGTTTAAGTCCCTTTCTTTCCAAGTCCAAGGCGACGTTATATATAAGCTGCCACAGTGTACATGTCTGTGTAAACTTGAATTTCACAAAGAACCAGTGCTGGCACCGATGCTGGCTCGACTTGGTTCTTTTCAGCTCTTCAAAAAAAAAAAAATGTATCCAAAGATGTTTTCACTTTGACTTTCTTCTTTTCATGGTAAGAAGACACTTCTTTAAACAGCGCGTGGGCCAACACTAATGAATAACGCCATGGCCAAGACGAAAATGGGTGTGCGTGACTGCTTCACGCCATCTGTGGGGAGCAGGCGGATTGGCCTCCTTCTTCGGCGCATAGCTTTGTCCTTATCTGTGCATGTTTGTGAGGAGAGGGATTTCAGGGTAGATGTGAAATTGCTTTTGGAATATAGATGGCTCTTATAATTTGTGGGGCTTGCTTATTTCTTTTTCTTTTTAAATAGAGGCTTTTCTTTGGCCCGGTGCTCGCTGAGGGTAGAAAGAAGCCCAGAGAGAGAGAGAGAGAGAGAGAGAGAGAGAGAGAGAGAGGCGATGGTCCTGGATGCAATGGCCCCTCTCCCCACGCACAGGGGCCAAGTCACAGAGTCGCGTTTGCAGGCACTGCGTGCGATCTGCTAGCCTGCAAGAGCTCGCCGACGGGCTGGGTGGGAGCGGGCTCCGGTAGAGGGCCCAGGCTTCGTCGCTAACCGACTTGGGTTTCATGCCCATCTCTGCCACGTCTTTGGCTGGGAGACCCTGGGCGAGCTGCTCCTCCTTCTGAGCCTTGGTGGCCCCAGCTCAGGCCACGTCAAATCCTACCTCTTAGGATCTGCGTGTGGATCGCAGGAGTTGGATGGCGCAGGTGGCTTTCTCCGATCCTTTTGTAACTCTGAGCTTCTGCATCTGAAAGCAAGAGTGGTCCCAATATCATAATTATCTCCTCTTTCTCCTCTGTCTTCTTCTCCTCCATCATCATCATCATCATCATCACCATCATCATTTCTTCGGTGCCATGCTGTACTAGGCACTGTCCTGAGTCCTCTACCTGCAGAGACGAATTAAATCCTCGTGGCGACCCTGCAAGGTGGGGATTCGACGAACATCTCATAGACCAGGAGGCTGAGGCTCAGAGAGGTGGGACGACTTGCCCAAGGTCACCCCGCTGTTAGGTAACAGAGTGACGGTCAGAAGTGGCAGCCTGGGATCTGTTTAGAAGGCTCTCCGTCCCTTTGATGGTTCCAGATGCATCTTAAGAAGGAGCCCACGGTCCTCAGATACATGTGCCCTGGGGGAAAGAAGCCGTGATCCCAGAGCGCCGGCCTAGGACAAGCTTTGGTGCAGGTGCAGCTGCTACAAGTTTCCTCTAGTAACCAGACGACCCTCTTGGAGGAGGAGGGCAGGGGTCTGCTCCGGTGGCCTCCGCCTCTCATGCATTGTGCTCTCATAAGGGGGTGTCTGGAGTTTTTGCCTCCTCAGCATTTATTCCCTTTTTTTTTTTGGTGACAGCTCAAGTTTTCCTTTGGGGGAAACCGCCTCAGCGACACTCAGCCCATGTGTTTGGGGGTACTGACTCTTCTCTACTCCCTTCCTCCACAACCCACATGGCAGGGATGGTCATGTGATCTGATCTTGCCCAATTAGAGCATGCCGTCCATCAGGCCCAAGTTCAAGGCCAAGTTGCCCAAGTCATCGAGTGATTTGTAGTCTTGGGACTTCCGTGGAACTCGTAGGAAAGGCAAACACCTTTTCTGCTGGTAGGGAGGTAGGTCAGGTTGCTGGGCTCACCGAGCGCGAAGGCTTCTCTGAGAACGAAGCTGACGCAGAGGGAAGCAGAGCTAAGAGATGACAGAAGGCACAGTTGGGCACCTGGATCCATCCGTTCCTGAAGCCAGTATGAGTTGGCTTTTTGTCTCTTGTAATTGGGAGAACCATGACTGATACATACACCTGCTGCCCTGGCAAGACACTGGTGGCAGAGGTCACAGGGACAATGACTCTAGCACAGTTTTCAGCACATGGCACCTAAAAACATTCTGCAATATTTCACGTATGTAGGATGTTGACACTGCAACCCTCTCACTACATTTTTGGTGTATCACTTTGGCTCGGAGAGTGCTTGGGTTTGGAGGTTGCTTTTCGGCGGAAGAACCGTTAGTTACCTCCTGGAAAAGGAGGTGTGATGAAGGAGTCCCCCCTGCCGGGAACTGGAACTGCCACCCAGACAGACACTAAGGCCGCCCTGGGGACGGGAGGCTCTGCGTCTGCTCTCTGTGGCAGCTCTGATCTCGCTGCCTCCTGCCTTCTCGCGGGATCTGCCTCTCCAGATCTCCACAGGCAGGTGGCCCATCAAGGAAGGCCCTGACACGACCACATGACACCTTTGGGGTTTAGTTCTCAGCGGAAGGTCCCGAAGGAGGAACCGGATGGGCCAGCTCCCCATTTCATGGCTGGTCAGTCATGGATTCTTGGGTCTGTTGCCATCTCAGGTCCAAAGTGGCCCTACCTGGGGTCACGTGACGACCCACCGTCCATCTGGCATCCAGTCAGCTGTGGTGTCACGTGCCCCACCTGTGGCTCTCCCGTCAGGAGGAGGGGCTGCGCGTGGGCAGTGCTGAGATCTCCTTGCGAAGTCTCTATTGGGACACGTTCTAAATGCGCATTGAGTCGTAGTAAGGGATGTTTCATTTTAGGGTTCAGACTCATAAGTCAGCTCTCGTGGAGCGTGTGATCTAGGCGGGGAGACGGACAACAGACGAGAAAACACTCCAGTATAAAACTGACCACAGCCCGCATTGGAAGGCGGGCTGCTCCAGAGAGCAGCAGGAAGGCTCACGGGGGGGGGGGCTGTGCAATCCAGGAAGCTTCTCGAAGGAGAAGTCACTGCAGCTCAAGTTGGAACAGTCAAAGGGACGGGATGGACCAAGAGCTGGAGGAAGGACATTCTTGTGGGCAGAGAAACAGCGTATCCGAAGACCCCACATTGGAAATAAAACAGTATCTTCAAGGAACTGAAAATTGAACTTGTGACTCGGACATTCGGGGTGTGGGGGGTGTTTGAGGATGCGTCAGACGTGTCAGCAGCACCCGGGTCTTCAGAGGTCCTGGGACGCTGTTTATGTTCTCTTCGGGGAGTAATGGGAAGCCATCACGCTCTTGCGTAGGACAGCGACACGATCCGGCGTATGCTTTCAAAGTCCGTGGCCTTGGGAGAGTCATGTTACCTGTCTGAGCTCTTATTTTTCTCCTCTGCAAAATGCAGATGAGAAATAGGCCGGTTTGTGAAGGACCCTAGAAAGGTCGAATGAGAAAACGTGCTAAATGAGATAAACCTATTTAAAAATGGCTGAGCCTTGACAGACTTCTGTAAAGGGTTTCTTCTCTCTCTCTCTCTTTTTTCTTTTTAAAGCAAAACTGCCATTTGTCCTCCACCTGCCAACTCTCTTCTCTCCCGACCGACCTAGACACTTGGGGTCTCACGGCTTCACTTTTCTGCTTGCTGGGGTACCACCCAGATTTGGCCAACGTGTGCTCTGTGCTCTGATTCTCTCGCTGCGAACTTCGCACGGTTACCGTTGGGGTGATTGCGTTTCAGGCAGCTTTTCCATTGTTCATCCTTCCTAATCCGGTTTCCGTTATTTCATCCCCCTCTTGGGGCCGAGCTCCTTTCCCTGCTCGGCCTTTACTCAAGCTGTCTCACATAGGCCGTCTCTTGATTTTTATCGGAGTGGCCCCACTTCGCACAGATGTTGGCTGAAGGTAGGAGGTGACGATTGTATTATCAGCCTGGCGGGGGCAGAGGTCATCGCATCTGTACGGGTGCGCTGGAGAGACCCTCGGAGTCAGACGGGACGGGTCTAAACTCTAGCGTTCCTCACTGATGTGGATGGGCCTCAGCTTCCTCATCCACAAAATGCGGGTGCGACCAGGGCCGGCCCCCGGAGGCTGGGGTGCCCAGCACACAGTAGGCGGTCAGCAATATCAGCTCCCGTCCCCGCCTGCCGGGCTTTCTCTCCCACCCCGGCTTCATCCGTTCTCCTCTACAGCGATGGTGCGTGGCCTCATTCCCGGCATGCCCCTTCTCGGGGTCCACGGGCCTCCCCGGACGCTTCTTGCCATAGTCCGTGGGCTGCGGTCCTTGAAGTTAGAAGGACTGGGGTTCCTATCCCAAGTCTGCTGCTGACCATCTGTGTCACTTCGGCTCTCAGAGAGTCACTTTCCCCGTGTGCTGGGGGGATAGATGAAGAACGCCAGCCTCCTGAAGGCATCACAGATGTTGAAATAATGTCCCGGGAGTACAAGGTGGCTGATCGAGGGTGGCTGCTGTTGCATCTTATTATATAACACTGGACTCCGACCTCCCTGGCACGGCCTGGGCATTGCAGAGCGCCGGGCACACAGCGGGCCTCTCCGTCACTGTCAGTTCCTTCGTCTCCTGTAACAAAAATAGAGTCGCTTTGTGGCCCCATGAGGCTGGACCACTGGCATCCCCATAAAAACCCTACCTGTTCACACAGGTGTCACTTTCAGAAGTCCTCAGAGGTGGGGCAGGATGGGGAGGGGAAAACGCCTCCAGACTTGACTTTACGGAGCAGTCACGTGCCTGTCCCCGTTCCTGGGGGCGGGCCGGAGGAGGCCATGGCCGCAGAGGGGCTTCTCTCGGGGGGAAGGGCCTTGCGTTTTAAGAAAGCTGCTTGTCTTATTGACGTGTTCTCGTCTCATTATTTTTCTGAGAGCCTTTTCAGAATTTCACTGGGAGTCAAAAGACACATTTTGCCAGATTCCAAGGCCTCGTAACCACAAGGCCTGGTCCTTGTGACCAAAACCAAGACCGAACCATAACCTTCTGGCGCTGGACGCTGTTTACGGCTGGCGAAAGCCTACACTTTGGGTTTCACAGTACAAGAGGGTTAGAGAATTGTATGAAAGGGCTTAGAGAACTCACGGACATCAAATAGCTCTTGCAAAACCAATGTTGTAATTAGTTAAGTCTAAATGAATCAGAACCATATGGCTTAGAAGTTAAAGGAAAAAGGAGTTGGAGGGAAAAACATGTCCTTTGGGATTTAATCAAACAAAAAATGCTGGGGAAATTATCGCTGTTCCCCCAGCTCAGTCCCTGATGGGGTCCCCTCCCCTTTCCCCGGTTCCCCCCATGAGGCAGGGGCGGATCCTGGACCCCCCTCTCTCTTGAAGCTGGGTGTCACGGGGGTGCAGGGTGTGTGCAGCAGTGGAGTGGGGTTATGCTGGAGACAGGCCTAGGGCATCTGGGGAGCACAGAGAAGGGGCGCCTGAGCCGGCCCTTGGCACAATTGCAAATGGTTCCCCTGTGGAGCTGACACTGAGCCGGACTTAAAGGCAGAGGAGGAATTGGGGGGTGGGGGTGGAGTGGGCATTTTGGGGGAGGCAGTGAGTGGCGCGTACACCCGCACCGAGGCTGGATTACGCATTGGACAGTCACGGATTGTACGCCATCTGGAAGGGCTGGTTCTTAACGCAAGCATCGCTGCCTTCAATGGCTCCCCGGCCTGAAGGCGCCCAGTCCCTTCCCCGTCACTCTCTTGCACGTTCCTCCCTCTCTCTCGTCATCTGCGTGCTCTAGCACGCAAGGTTCTTACGCGTAGGGGATCTCATCTGTCCTGTGTCCCCCTGCTCTGTTCCTAGTCGCAGAGGATTGGAATTAAGGGGGCTGCCCCTTTAAGTATCAGGGAAACGAGTGATTGGAAAATAAATGAGCGAATAGCTGGAGGTAGAAGGCATGTCGGACAGGGACGGAAGAAAGGCTGAAGAAGAGGAGCCGGATCCCAAAAGACTGTGTACGTTGTGCTAAGAGACTCTCGAAGGTCAAGTGGAACGTCAAATGGATACGAGCAAGAATGTGGCGAAGTCCGCCCTGTGTTACACTGTTAATCGTCTTGCAGAAACAAAGAAAGAGAGAGAGAGAGATGTGTACGTCTGCTCTGTCTCGACTGTGTTCACTGAACCGGATTCTGTTTCCGGAGGGTGATGGCCCTGAGCCGCTCTCGGGTTACGTGAGGCTGGGCCGGGGTTTCTCGGACATTCCAGCAGAGTCGTGAGCAGGCGGGACGGGAAGCTCTGGGCTGTGACACAGGTGAGTGTCTCAGTGGCCCTGGAAGACGGCCGAGGACAGACCCTGCAGTTACTCAGGGAGCGTTGTAGGTGCAGTGGCATCCTCATGTCAGGACATTGCTATGGCCCCCAGAGCCACCGACAACAGCGTGTTCTTGCTGGAGGCCCCAGGAGAGCCCAGGTGTCTGGGCCCTCTCCGAAAAGCCGTTGCCTTTCCAGCTCCCCGTATCACCTGGGCAGCATATGCACCCCACTGCTTCTCAGCTTTGGGGGCACCCCAGCTTCGGGCCAAGGGCACTGCAGCCCCCACAGCAAACGTCCCGTGCTTGCCATGTGTGTACTTTTGTCCTGGGTGTGTGCTAGGTGGCAGCTCAGGCCAGTGGAGTTGCTTGTCCAAGGTCACACAGGCAAATCCGGAGAGACCTGTGCACTGCCCCCCTCAGCTTCCCTCACCCCAGTTTGTGGAGTTTGCTGGAAACCCAAGCTCACCCTTTCCCTCCGCGCCACGTAACTGTGCCCAGACCGATCGGGAAGGATCTACCTTCTCTCCTGGATTTGAGTAGTGACACCCTCAGTGAGCGTTTGTGGGTGTGGGGCTGTCCCACAGCCGGCCTGTCTTCTGACGGCACCTCAGTTTCCCCATGGAGACCCAGCCCTCTGCCGCTGTGGGCAGTCCCGGGAGCTGCGCCCGCCTCCCGCACAGAAGCGTGAGCAGCCCGCTCCCCCTCTCTCTGCTCCAGCTGCACCCAGGGCTGGGCGTCTAATCCAGGCGACGGGGATCAGAGGTTCCCTCCAGGACCTGGCACCTGCAGTGAGTAACTCTGGGCTGGGAGGAAGGGCTGCTGGCACTCTGGGACAGTGTCTGCGGTGGCACGCTGGCCATCTAGTCCCACGACCTTACTGAGGCCCCGTGCCCTGCGTAACCCGCCAGCGATCTCTCGGTTTCTGGCCATTTTCCAGACTTCGTTACCACCCTCTGCCAAGTCTGGGAGCCCCTGTTAGCCTTCCAGTAAATTCCATTTGCTTACCACACAGCTTGCCGTCGAGAACCCTGACTAATCCACAACAGTTTATGAAACGCTAAGTACGAGCCAGGCCCTTGACACGGGACATCTTGTCAGATTCCCAGACGCCCCCGTGAGGGACACGTGTGTACCCGCTTTCCTGTGACACGGGGACACAGAGGCTCAGGGACCCATGCGAGGTGCCCAAAGCCGCACAGCTGGTGAGATTCGAACCCAGGCCCCTCTGATTCCAAATCCCATGCGTGATTATTATTACTTCTCCTTTTCATCCGCCCTGGACTTCCCACACCAGCCAACATCGCAGGCCTGAGACGTGTGGCGAAAATATTTTCAGAACCTAATTTGTTCTCATCCGTGAACACCTGCCAGGAAGGAATGTGAGGCGTTTGGTCTAAACATGGAAAAGCTGAGTTCACTTACCCCAGAGGGGGCACCTGCGGGGAGAGGGGGGAAAATGCTTTTAACCCCTTCGTGGCGTCAGAAAAGGAGGCTGCTGCATCCTGCTTTCATCCCGCCGCTGTCAGGAAGGGCCGAGGTGAGGACCCTGCCCCCCGAAGTTCACTCTGGGATGTGGGGGAGGAAGAAAAATCCGTGGGGACCGTGAATTTCTTTATATTCGTGCCTTTTCTATTGTCTGTTAGTGTGGGGGATAGAGGAAAGAAATTTGAGCTTTGTCTGAAGAATCCCTTTAATCTCCTACACCTTCCTGGGGGAAATTTGGGGGCTTTCCCAGATCTGAGAATTTGAGGAGAGTAAGGCCTTGGAGAAACCTGACTCCCGTCTTCCCCCCCATCCCCCAGGGTTCCCCAGGATTGTACTTTCCGAACGATGTGGAAAGACATCCGGGCGGACCTGTAGTTGGGGCTACATCCCGTGTTTCTCTGTCAGCGGAAGAGCAGAAATCTAGACCCAGCACTGGACATGCGCATTCAGTAACCGGAAACGGAGTCCGTATTTCGTTGCGGAACTGCCCCCGGCCACTCTGGCATCACCGATCTGGAAGGGGCCACACCGTTTTTGTGGACGTGGTCACGTATTTAGGACAAATCTCAGATTTCTCAGGTGCCGAGACTCATGGCTAAGGATTAAGTGTCTGCCTCTGCTGCACACAGCTGCAGGTGGTATCTGGAGAGACAGATGCTCAGATTATCCACGTGGCTCAAGTTCAAGGAGATGCGCTAGGTCAGGATGAAAAGGACACCCACCCTGAAGCCCCAGTGACTTTGAATCGTGGAGGCAGGTATAATTCCTAGAACTATATCCTGATATTTCTGGCCGTGCGGCCAAACTCTGGCTGATGAGATCCAGACTGAAATTACTCTATAGATCAATTTGGAAAGGAATGACATCTTAGTAATACTCTATCTTCCATTCCATGATCACGGTATAACTATTCACTATGTAGTTAAACCTGTCTCTCAGCAATATTTTATAGTTTTCAGTGTAAAGATCATATACATCTCTCATTAACTATATTCCTAAATATTTAATTTCGATACTATTTTCAATGAGGTTTCTCTAAATTTTATTTTCTAGTGTTTTCCTTTAATATGTAGAAATATAATTCATTTCTGAATGCTGACCTTGTATCCTATGACCTGGATACATTCACTCACAGTCCTCAGAGTTGTTCTGTTTTATGCATTTCTTAGGATTCTACACAAATAATTATGTCATCTCTAAATAGAGATTACTTGTTTCCTTCCTATGTTTGTGTCTCTTATCTTTTCTTGCCTGTTGCCTAGATAAAGACTCCCAGTAATACGATAAATATAAATTCTGAAAACAGAGACGTCCTTGCCTTGTACCTGATCTGAAGGATAAAGCAATTAGTATTTCGCAATTAAGTTTAACATTACCTGTAAATTTTCACAGATGGCCTTCATCAGAGCAAGGAAATGTATTTCTACACTTAGTTTGTTAAGTTTTCACAGTGAATGGGTAGTAAATTTTGCAAATGCTTTTTCTTTGTCAGTTAAATAATTTTGGATATTTGAATGGTTCATTACATTCATTGACTTTGGAATATTAAACCAACCTTGCATTCCTGGGATAAAGTTCAATTAGTTTATGTATTTTTCTCCCTCCGTGTTGCTGGATGTAATTTTCTAGTATTTTAGTAAGAATCTTTTTGTCTATGTTCATGAGACATATTGGTCTTTAATATTCTTTTCTTGTAATATCTTTGTCAGATTTTGGTGACAGGGTTATGCTGACTTTATAAAACAAGAGTTTTGTATGAGATCGATATTCCTTTTCCTTAAATAATTGTTAACAATTACTGGCGAAACTATTTGTGCTTCAAGTTTTCCTTTTGGGAAGGTTTTTGATAAGGTTTTAGTCTAACGTTTAATGTAATTATTGATGTGGTAGATTTTGGTCCACTAATTTTTTTTTTTTTTTACTGTTATATATTCTTTGCATCTGTTTTTCCTCTCTTTTCTTCTCCTGCATTACTTGGGTTCGTTGAAGACCTTTTAGTATTTCACTTTACTTTCTCTCTTGGATTTTTAGCTATATCTCTTTGTGTTTCATAGAAATTGCTAAAGAGATCACAATGTGCGTTCGTAACTTATCAGAGGCTGCTCAGAGTTAAGATTGTACAACGTCGCATAAAATATATTATTGGAAGATAATAGTTCAATGTCCCTGTACCTCTCTGAGCCCAGCCTCATCAACCACCATCTTTGCTAGGGTTGTCAAAGGCCTAAATGAGCCACTCTAGCTTAATGAGGGGGAAAGAATGTGCGTTCGGAGTCAGCAACAAGACAGGATGATTCTACATGTTTGTTTTGGAAAACAAGTCTCAAGCTCACAGCCGTGACAGAATCTGACATCATCAGACATCAGGCGCTTTAAGCATTGCGGTCTTAATTGAACGCGTTTCAGAGTTTGTGATGAATTGCAGTCCCTTTTCAGATCTTTTCTCCGAAAATTCCATTTTTCTCCCCACCCCGCCCCCACCCCCGGGGGTCAGGCTCACAATGTAACAAGGACAATAAATCTGTCCCTGAAGAGGGCATCTTTCTGGTGCAAGCCGGAGCACAGCTCATCTGGGTTATAAACCTAGGCGGCTCCGAGTCACCTGGTGGGGTTTATGTGCAGCAGCTGGGGCCGCGTCGACCTAATTAGGACCAGAGAGTGGCCGCGAAGGGACGGGCGCGCATTCTCCATGCCCTCCTCCCGGGTCTGTTTCTAATAACGGCAGCAGGTAGCAGAGGCGGCAGGGCGCGAGCGGTGACGTCATCCCCCAGCTGCTTTACACATCTGTAACATGGCTCATTAGGACTCTCTTAACACCTCATCCTTCCCCGCTCCGCGCGGCTCCGGTTCTGTGAGAAAGGGTGCAGTTTGCAGACGAGGGGCCCCAGGGACCAGGGTCGACTTCAGGGGCAGAGGTGAGCTTGGGCGCTGGAATAGTCATCGGAGTTTTCGCGAGGATGCCCTTCCCCCCGTGGGGGAGCACTTGCTCCTTCAGAGGGCTAATGGCTCCGCTCGGAGGCTGGCACGTCTCTGTATGGTCGCCACGGTTCGTGCCAACTTTGTCCTGGGGAGGAGACCATCTGTAGCAGCTGTAGAAATGTTTCTGCTTATGTTGAGCATTCGAAGGTTTTTTCCGAGCCGTGAATAACAACAATCGAGTAAATCATCCCGCAGTGTGTAGAGAATGGTTGTTTTTTTCAACCAGAACAACAACAACAACAACAACAACAACAACAAAAATGGCATGTCATGTACTAAGGACATTACGCGTAACAAATTCCACCCCATTTACAGGCAGCGGGTGATTACGTGTATTTAGATATCTGACGTTCTGTTAAGTCAGATGAATGAGAAAAGCTCTCTGGAGTTCACCGGAAAGCTGCAATTACTAACCTAGGAAAGAAAAGGTGTATTACTCCTCAGTATAGTGCGTATTTCAAAATAAAAGACACATGATATTTACAAAATTAAAAAAAAAAAAGGTTTTCTTGATTGACCACTTGATGGAATGCAGCGGAATCTTTGGGGTTAGAGACCTTGGTTGGAGTTCTACAGTTTCCTGGGGGACGAAAAAGAGGGGTCATTTGACCTCTTTAAGTGTCCTCCTTGAAAACAGAGATAAACAACCTCACAGGTGTTTTGAGAGGATTAAAAGTATAAAAAATGGAAAATGCTTAGTGCTGTAGCGATCACAAAAGAAGTGCTTGAATATGGTAGCTATTCTTCTTGTTATTATTACTGTTATTTCTTCTACAGTTGCGGTTTTATGGAAATGCAAAGCAGTCATGGACATATATACATATCTGATCAACTATTACGTGCTGCATGCAACATGTTTCAACTAATATAAGATGATATGGATGGCAAGGCGATTGTTGTATTGACTCTAAGAAAGAGGAAAGGTTGCCCACGAAACTGGCACATGGCTTTCTTATGATCTCAACTGCGATATGCATCCTTTTCAGTTAGGATAGAGCAGGTTATGCTGCAGTAACAAGCCATACAGAGCTCTGGTGGCTTACACAACCACATTTATTTCTAGCTTATGTTGCATAAGCTAGAGGGATGGAGGGATGGCTCTGCTCACTTGTATTAATTTGTTCCGACTGTCATAAAAAAGTACCACAGACCAGGTGGCTTAAATGGTAGAAATGTCTTGTCTCACAGTTCTAGAGCTTAGAAGTCCAAGGTCAAGGCATCAGCAAGTTTGGCTTCTTCTCAAGCCTCACTCCCTGGCTTGTAGATGGCTGTCTTCTTCCTGTGTCCTCACACAGTCTTCTCTTGGTGCCTGTCCGTGTCCTAATCTCCTCTTCTTATAAGGACACTGTCATGTTGGATTAGGGCTCACCTGAATGACCTCATTTTAAGGTAATTCCCTCTTTAAAGACATGAGTGACGTGGCACATCCCACTGCCACTGGGCTGTGCAGGTGGAGACGTGTGACACCTCCTCGTTTCCAGGGCGAAGACAAACAGCGTATTTTCTGGAAAGCTTCATAACTCCCACGCGGCCCAAGTTCAGAGACACTAACATGTAAAAAAAAAAAAAAGGGTACATGTTAGAACTGGTAAAATAAAAATAAAAGAGAGATTGTAAATACTGCACAGGAAGGCCTCAATTTTTCCATCCGGAAAATGGATCGGATAGTTCTCTAATCATCAGTCGTTTAATGGTTATAAACTTGAATGGTTGTTAGAAGTACAAGAACACAATTCTGGAAGGACTCAGTAATCTCTCGGGCCTTTGAAACAATCTGATGTCATAGACGGCGTCCTCTCGTCTTGCGAGGGGGCCCGTGAACTTAGAAAGTGTGTGTTGTAACCATGGCTGTTTCCCCCTCATCGTCCGCCTCCTCTTCTTCTCCTGCTGCTCTCAAGGTGTGGGGTCAGGTTAAGAGATTGGTCTCCTAGGAGACCGAGCGCACTCTGATTTTCCCTAGAACTGGGAATGCTTTGTCTAAATCTGACCTTGCTGAGCCGTACCTCACATGCGATCGATGGGTACCTTCCAAGCAGGTGGCTCAGTGAGCTCGTCGGCGTGTATACCTTCTGTGTCACCGCCACCCGGCAGGATAGAGCACATTTCCTCCATTGTAGAAGGTTTCCTCGGGCCCCTACGCACTCAGCGCCTACGCCCCCTACCCCAGGCCAGCACCGCTCATCTGATTTCTGTCTCTACAGTTGGCCTATGTTAGCACGTCCCGTACATGGACTCATTCAGAAGATGCTCTTATGTCCGGCTTCTCTGGCTCAGCTGCTGAGGGCAGGAATTTCCACAGGATGGTAGATCATAGCTCTTCCGGGTCGGGGTGGCTTCTGTGTTTGCTCACCCCTGGCTGTCTAGCACCCAGGGTAGCACCTGAAGCTCAGCAAGCCCTGACACGCTGGACATCCCGAGGGGCATCACCTGTGCCCTCAAGAGCTTAGGGTGATGCCCCCAGCATGGCATGGGTAAAATCCCTACATGCAACCCTAGTGAGGGCCTCTGCTCCAAACAGTATGTGAAACACTATGCCTTTTTCTTTTATTCTTTAAATTTTAAAAAAATTTTTCAATATTATATTCATTTCAGGTGTGCGATACAGTGGTTAGAGATGCTATGTCATTTGACTTTACATTGCCCACCATGAATATTTACCTGTTTGCTCGAGGCCACATTGGCCCTAAAGGAATAAGCCTTGGGACCACCTTGGAGGTTCCAGGTGACATTGAGGAAAGGTGAAGGGTGGAGAGAGGGACACGGGAGAGGGCCATCCACCCCGGTGGCTGCAGCGTGGCCACCGTCCTTCTTCTGGTGCTTGGGCGGGTGCTCCAGACCTGCTTGCAGCCCCAGCTCAGCCACTTCCTACATGCACAGCCTTGGGCTCATGTCACCGAACAGCCCAGGTAGTTCCAGCTCACGCAGGGCCTGGTGCGGGCAGTCAGGGCACCCCCAGGTTGTGCCTTCTCCTTGTCTCTCCCCGAATCTGCTCATCCGTGCTCTCTGCCCTCACCCCTCAGGCCTCCCACGTGGGCTGCTGCAGGACCATGCCTCACAGGCTCTCCAATTCAGAACCATCTTCCTAGCCAGAGGCCCCTCGGTTGGTCACAACCCACCGCTGAACCACTCAGGGTGGCCATGGGGTGTGATGCTTAGGCCTGAGCCATGCCCTCCACTTCTGGGCTTGTGGGGAGCCTGCCCAGACCACACGGACTGCCAGTGTGGGGAGGTGGCCCTTCCCATCCCACGGACACACAAGTGTGCCACAAGCTCTTCCAAGAGAAGAGGGGAATGGGCGCCAGGGAGGGGCAAATGACAGAAGCCTTTCCAGGGTGCTGCAGGCCTTTCGCTGTGGCTGTTTTAGAGAACGGGCACGAGGGGTAAGAGAGCTCTGGGTTCAGATTCTGCCTCGGTAACTGACTTGCCATGTGGACGCAAGCAAGCCTGTTTATTGGAGCTTCAAGTGTCTCCTCTATAAGGCAGAGAACACACCTCCCCACGCACAGTCTGCCGTGCAAATCAGCAGTCGTGTAAAGGGCCCCATTTGGCGTCCAGGCCACGGGCGAGCACTCAATGGTAGCAATTCTTGTTCTAATTATTATCATTCTCCGACAGGGGCCTCTGGGAGTCCAGAGAGGCCCGAGGACCAGCTGCAGATCGTCAGGCTTCATGTGGCTGACATCTGGGCTTAGAGAAGCAAGTGTCGAGGATGTGTCGCTGTCACCAGGACCACAGAGACACAGCTCAAGGGGGGGGGGCCCAGGCCATGGGCTGACCCCGGCCAGTACCTGCGTGCTGGGTGGGCCGGCCCCTGTCCTCACGGGTGTCTGTGACGTGTTTGAGGAAGGCCTTGGGGTGCTGCTGACAGTGTTCCCCACCAGCACGCCGGAGGAGGCGGAGTTAGGGCGCAGAAGTGCGAGGGGGCCGGGAAAACGCGGCGTCAGGGCGGGCGCGGGTCGAATGATGACTTTTGCCATCTCTTGAGCGCTCACTGCGGGTCGGGCTTTGTGCTAAACGCTTTACGTCTGTACGAGACTCTAGGTTCTTCTCGCACCCACGCTCCCTTCCCTGTCACAGGCGCGGAGCCCTGAGGCTCAGCTGCACACGCCGTGGTCCGGGATAAAGGCAGCACGCATTGCCCCTCCCTTGTAGCCAGGCAGTGGGACGTGAGCGGGTGACACAGGTGTAGATGACATAGGTGCAGGTTTCAAATCCCACCCTTCAAGGGAAGGGTGACGTCCTTTTCCTTTTCCTTGCTGGCCGGCGTGCAAGTATCACGGTGAGCCACCCGGGACCACGTGGACGGACCTGGACAACAGCAGAGCCACAAGGGAGAAGGGACCCCCGTTTCTGGCCTCATAGACCCCCGGTACCGGCTCGGAAGGGCCTGTGCCGGGTTCTTGTGTGAGGGACACACGAATCTCGGTATCATTTCGTGCGAGTTCTGTCGAAAAAGAGACCCTACCTGTGCAAACACATCCTCACGAGAACGTGCGTCCATCCTTTACTGTAATGAATGAAGCAAGGCTCAGAGAGGGTCAATATCTTGCCCAGAGTGTATCAGTTAGTGTCACACCAGCTGCCGTAACAAATAGACCCAGTAGTACCAAAACCGCAGAGTCTTAAACAGGAAAAACGGTTATTTCTTGCTGACTCGGCGGGAGTGGGTGGGCAGAAAAGGTCAGTGGGAAACCCGGGGTCAAGGGGGCGCGTCCACCTTCAACGTGTCCGTTCCGAAGTGGTGTTGGAGGTGGCCTCTGCTCCATCGGTCAGAGGGAGCGGGCCAGGCAGGAGCTTGCAGGCCGTTTTGAGAATGTTGATCCTTATCTAAATTCGGGAGCCCATTGAAGAATTCTCAGCGGGTCGTCTACTGAAAACCCATCTGAGCCACTGTGGCAGAAACGGGGGGAAGACAGCCACGGTGGACACAGGGAGAGCGTTTAGGGTCCCTCAGTGTCCTGGGGTTTCTCTTCTTATCAGAGGAAATGGCAGCTATGCCAAGCCTACATCCAATGGGTGTTTCTTCCCAAACACCCCTGCCCTGCCCTCTCAGTCTCCCTTCTACCTGCAGACGCCCCTTTAGCTGGCAAAGTCCTACTCAGACGCCACGGGATCGGGGAAGCCTGGCTGAGCCCTCCCGACTACACCGACGGATTCAGCCGCTGTGCAGTGATGCCGATACGTTCGACGCACCTCTGGGATAGCTCCTTCCCTTCTCTGTCACACTCGGTGGCTCCAGTGCTTGCCTTCCTTCTCCACGCTGAGCATCTCGAGGGCACAGAGGATGTCTTCTCTCTGCATGTCTCAGGATCCAGCACACGGCACGTGTGTAGGGGGAATACATGCCATCGCATCTCTCCCACGGCACTTTATCCGTAGACCATGCCTCAAAAAGACACCCAGCCTCAAAAGGCAATTAATTGTCCGTGGACTTGCCACCTTGGCACAGTTTCGTGAGGCCAGCATATAGGTGTGTCCACAACCAGCAGAAAGGTGAGGGCTGGCTTTTTTTTTTTTTTTTTTTTTTTAGCTTTGTAGAGGTAGAACTGAACGATAGAAATGGTATATATTGAAGGCGCACAACTTGATCCTCTGATATATGTATATACCGGGAAATGGTCCCCACAGTTAAGCTCATTAACATAGGTTAGAACATTCTCTGAGGGCAGGAGGGGACTGGTGAGACAGGGAGAGCTTAAGGTTTGGGACAGCCGCTGGGCCAGGCGCGAGGGAGCTCACCGTGGTACCCAGTATCGCAGGGCACCCTGGGACTGGGTTGAGCTCGGAGACCATGCTGTTTGTTGTTGAAGCGACTCCAGAGTGTCTGGTGTGGGGGCCGGAACCGGGAAAGTCAACAGTCGGCTTGGTCTAGGGTTGGGGTCTCGCTGGGTGAGGGCAGTACGAGGAAGGGCCAGGGAGCCGAGGGAATTGGTGAAGGACTGCGTCACGTGACCAGTCATGGGGTTTATGGTGATGTGCTTAATCAGGTTTCTCCCCATTGTGACGAAATCCCAGCATCAGGCGACTTAAGGAGATTGGCTCGTACATCCAGCAAGCTTCGGGGCGTGAGTGTTTCAGGCTTCGCTGAATTTCTCGGGGCTCTGCTTCTCTGTGCTGCCTCCCCTGTCAGGCAGTTGCTCGCCTTAGTGTTCACCTTTGCCCCCTGTAGCTCCAGCTCTGCAAGCGACGAGTTCAGCAACTCCTGCCGAAAGGGAGCTCCACTTTCCCGAGAATCCCAGCAAACGGCACACGAGATTGATTCATGTCCAACTGGCTCAGCTCACGTGCCCGTTCCTGAACCAGGACCAACCAGAAATTTCTGATTGGCCAGGCCTAGGTCACGTGCTCACCCCAGGAGCGAGTCCCACTTGACATTCAGACAGGTGCAGGTGTCCTCTGCATGGGAGCAGGGCAGGAAGAGGGGCCCGGGGGCTGGTATGGGACAGGTGCACTAAGAGTGAGAGAGCAGAGGGCAGGGCTGAGGTGGGAGAGCTGGTGCACGCCGGAAGCCAGGGTTATGACCGGGGTAGACACCAGACTGGACGTGACAACCGAGCGGAAGCAAATGGAGTTTTCAGGGGTGGTGGCTGCAAGCAACACACACTCCCTCTGTCCTGAGTAAGAAGGGGCCTCGTCAGAAGGACTCTGGGCACTGCCAGCATCCACAGGAGGCTGGAGACCTAGGACTGGACGGTGAGCGGGAACCAAGAATGCCCCAGGATCGGGAGGCAACCCAGACGAATGGTTTCCAGCTCCCCTGCTGTGAGCCTGACCTCTAGCTGTCGCCCACCCATGTGCCCAAGTCATAAGCTTAAGACTCGGAATCACAGGCGGGTCTGTACCCCTCGCCACGCTGGCACAAGGAGTGGGAGACTGGTCTCCTGGGAGAGGGAGACAGCGCGCACCTCCCATCCAGGAGACACCCTGGAGCGAGCCGTGAGCAGACAGGACAGCGTGGTGGGATGTTGGGAGGACAAACGAGTGACGAGTGTCCATCGTGAGTGTGAGGGCCGGTGAGGTGGCGGCTGCTCCGTCTCAGGCATGGTTTCTCAGAGCGACCCGCAGGGCTGGGCGTCTCTGCTCCCGGAGGGGGAAACTGAGGTTCTGATGGGTAAAGTCACTTGCTCAAGTTGGTGGGCGGCAGGGCTGATGTTCTGGACCCAGGTGTGCTGGCGCCCAGAGCCCCAGCTCTCCCTCTTTCCTCCCCTCGCTGGTGGTGGTGGGGTTCGTCTGGCCCTTGTGAGGTACAGCCTGACCCTGAAACCCTTCAGACGCCCCAGGAATAGTCTCCCGGGAACGGGTCTCCCCAGGTCCTTCCCTGATGGCTTCCCATCCTCTAACCCAAGCCCGGGTCCCCAGCTCAGCACCACTCCCGGAGAAAGGAGGGCAAAGGACATCCCCGTCCTGCTCCCCTAGGCGTGGCATTCGGCTGTTTGTTTTGCCATGGGTTATTTTGATGTCCCATAAAAGCAGTAAACATGTCGAGGCTTGTGGAGTCCACCCCGGGAGACGAGTGTCAGTCCCAGGGGTGCGGTGCCAGGGCCCGGCCCGACTTGGGCTCCTTACGCAAGACCCTTCCCCACCCTGCGCCCAGAGGGCAGGGTCTCGGGGCTGTCCTGTGGCCGAGCAGGGGACAAACAGATTCCCATGAGCCGGAACTGCCTCCCCTCACTGTGCCACATCCTGGGAGGGCCGCCTCTCACTTTGGGGACTCCCCCAAGAAGGGGAAACTTCCTGTTTGTGAAGGGAAAAAAAATGCCCTGCACACACAGCTCCACGGCCTCGGACATCAAAGCGCTCGCTTGCAAAGCAGCGTCCTAATGGCTTAAGTGTCAATGAACCAGGGACACATGGATCTCATTTGCCGTAAAGTGCACACGGGTTTAAAAATCCTGGGGAAACGCGCCAGGCAAAATATGTTTCAGGTTTTATGGAACCAAAAAAACTCTAAGAAGATAGATTTTCGACAGTTCACCCAACCCAGAAGACGGGTCCGGCTGCCTGGCCTGACTCGGGGAAGCTGGGTTGCCTGAAGCCACAGCGGTAGCCTGAGCCTCGGCTTTTGATAGCCGGGACAGATTAAGTTAAATTTTGAAATAATGGAGATATACAAGGCTTTTATAAGCTCTTTTTTTTCTTCTTCTTTATAGGAACATTTTAAGTGTGTCTGAAAAGGGCTCAGCATGTTTTTTTGGGAGAGAATGGCGGGTTTGAAACTTAGAGATGGACCAGGGGAATGAGTGGCGTCTGGATGTCCCAGCTCTGGGAAGGCCCCCAGCCAAGGGGGCTTCGAGGAAGCGCCCCAGAAAGTCTCCATGTTGTCACTTTGAAAATATATCCAGTGAGAGAGGAGATAGAAGGAAGGAAAAGAAAGAAGGAAGGCAGAGAAAATAGAAGGAGAGAGAATAGGAGGAAAGAAGGGAAAGACAGAAGGAAGGCAGAGAAAATAGAAGGAGAGAGAATAGGAGGAAGGAAGGGAAAGGAAGAAGGAAGGCAGAGAAGCATGATGGGAATGAATGATGGAGGGAAGGAGAAAAGATTGTTTCCACGTTTTCCCGTGACCCGAGTTTCCACATCCGGGAAGTCGGTGTCCCACGAACACGTATCATCCGTCGCGCTGTGTCACGCTCTGCGTTCAGTGCTTCGAGTGCTGAGTTTCACCCCGGGGGTGCACCCTTGCTCTGTGGAGGTGTCACCGAGAAACGCTTCCCCGGGGACGCGTTCTGACTGGATCACGTTTCGGGTCGTTCCTGTCCCAGACGTTATCCCAACGAGAATCCGTGCACTGTGCGGGGATCTGTCGGAGCCGCTCCGAGAGGCAGATGCGAGGGTTGGAACGGGGCCTGGGGTGCGTCATGAAACCTTAGCCCAGACGGGGGCGGAAGAGGAGGCTGCGTTTTGGGGGAGGGGGGTCCCACGGAAGTCATGCGGCCTGTCTCTGGGCAGGTGGGCGATGGGTGAACCCTCCTGTCTTTTGGCTTCTCCCCCACCCCCGCCCCTGCTTCACCCTTTGGGGGGTGAACCAGCTCTGGCCACCGATGCCTCCTGCATGAGAGCACCCGATTTCCAGTTGGCTTTATTTTCAGGTTTTTGATTGTGTGTGTGTGTGTGTGTGTGTGTGTGTGTGTGTGTGTGTGTGTGTTCTTGTCACTTTCAAGTGGAATATGGTATGTTATCAGTAAAGCCCCACTTTCTCCCGTCCTGATCACACACCATATGAGCGTGTGTGTGTGGGGGCGGGGGTAGAGGTGGGGGATGTGGGGGGCGGGGTGCATATTCAGCAGTGGTCCACATGCGTCCGAGATTTCCCTTTGAAAATCCCGAGGCCTGGCCCCCATCGACATGAAATTATTATGTACTTTTGTTGTACAACAAATTATCATCCTGCACCGTGGCAACAGGCGTTTCTACAGAGAGCGCAGGTTGTAGTGATTTTGTCATATGGAGTAATATGTCACATAGACCATTCTGGATTTAGACCAATATATACAGTTTCTGGCCTAAGCAGTAACACATGTTTGGAGGAGAGACTGTTTCATTTTACTGGAATGGACAGTAAGTAGAAACACATTCCAGATTCCTTTTTTCCTTTTTTTTTTTTTTTTTCTCCCCCGGCCCTGAAATTCGGCAGCCGCGTCCTCCTTGCACTTGATCTCGGGTTTTCAGCTGCTTACAAACCGTGGTCACCGAGCACGGGCGGTGCCTCATGAAACCCGAAATCGCCGCCCAGCGGGGTTCCCAGAGCACCTCCAAAAGCTGCCTCCAAAAGCTGCTTGAAACACATGCAAATGGCACTCAAAGTTTGCCCAGGAATATGCTAGCTGAGCTTCAGGACTTTTCTGAAGCTAATTTTATGCTTTCGAAGCCTGGCCTTGTGGAAACTGGTTTTGTGTTTTGGTTTTGGTGTTCTCTCTCTCTCTCTCTCTCTCTTTCTCTCTCCTACCCTCCCTTCCTTTTTTCCTTTCCTTTCCTTTTTTTCTTTTCTTTTCTTTCTTTTGTTTTCTTTTTTCTTCCTTTTCATTTCTTCCTTTTCTTTTCTTCCTTCTCTTTCTTTTCCTTTTTTTCTTTTTTCTTTCGGATGCCTTGTGAGTGGCATAAACTGTGGACAGCCTGGGGAGGGTGATGAACTTACCTCAGACTCTGGAAGTACCAGCTCAGAGGTACGATCTGTTCACCTGGGTCCCCCGAGGGGACATTGCACGACCTGCCACTTTGGATAGGTGAGCGTGGAGGCGGGCAGTGAAGTTGCTAGTAGAGAGCATTTGCTGCAGCTGATCCCTGCATCTGGAAAAGTGGGGACAGGGTGGGGGAAAGGAAGGGGATGCATGTCACCTGGACACCTCATTTGTACCCACTTCGTGCTTTGTTTAAATTGCGTTTCGCCCAAATGCTCACACTCACCACTTACTGATGAGAAACTGGTGTCCGAAGCCCACGCATTTTTGTGGGATGACGATCAGGCGTCTGACCTCATCCTGGGCCCGCCCCTCTCCAGCGGCGCTGTGCCTGGTGCCCAGCACACAGTAGGTCCAGGTGAGGCTTGATTTCGCGTGTGGCTAGTTTGCAAAGACCCCACGTGGGGATTACAAGTTTTTGCAGGGCAGGGACCCTGATTTTCCTTTGTTTAGACCCCATATTAGTGGAGAGAATCCTTTCAAACTCTCAGCTGAGGTGAGGGTGATTTTGTCCCCCGAGGGATACTTGGTGATATGGTTGTCATGACTGGGTGTGACTGGCATCTCGTGGGTAGAGACCAGGGACGCTGTTAACACAGGGCAGCCCCCACAACAAAGAAGCACACGGCCCCAAGCGTCACTTGTAGGCCACTCAGCAGCCACGCTGTGCAAGAAAGCAGTCAGTCCTCATGCTAACGCAAGAACCTACATGATTTGTTTGAAAGACTTTCTGAAAAGAATCATAGATACCAACGTTCAATATACTCGATTAGAAAGGTAAACCCATCGTCCATCAAACCGAGTGCGTTAACTAAAATAAATTCGGACTCAGAAAGGGCATAAAGGGGCAGAGAGAGACTGGCAAGGATTGTGCTATATCAATTCCGTACCCCTGTGTGCAGCCTGGGTCTTCGCATGCAGTAAGTGCTTACTAAATGCTTGCCACGTGTCTGATTGAATGCTAGAGCCCCCTGTTCTGTAAGATCACACCGAACTGTACCGGCATTGAGTTGCTGCGTGTTCCGCAGTCCCTTCAGCTCGGCCACAATGCGCCAGCGCGGCCATCGCTGGGGCCCTCACTGCCTCGCGAAGCAGCCCGTTACGTGTTTGGATGACAGCAGACATCAGAAAGGGCGGTGGCCTCCAGTCGTGACCTGGAGCCTCCCTCTTGGGAGCGGGCTAACGGCTGCTGTGAGGAGATCGCTGGTCCGGGGGATGATATGGCCAGGGCCGTGTCTTGGTCACCTGCCAACTGCCAGGGCGTTCGCCAGGCCTGGCAGAGGAGAGCTGCTCACCCCCTCATGCTGAAAAGGAGGTTCTGTCTGGGCGTCTGGGTCTGCAGCTCTGCCCTCCGCTGGCCTCCCCGTCCTCCTCCGCCTCAGCAGCTTTCCTGCCTCCGAAACCAGCATTTCTGGAGGTCAGACCCTCCGCGGCGGGGGAGGTGACATGGTGGGCTTGGAAGCCAGGTGGCTCTGGGCTCCAGTCTCGACCCCGTCTCTGTGAGGCTATCGGGCCTCGGTCTTCGCATCTCTGAAATGGGCGTGGGATGCCTGTCTCACAGGTCCCACCTGTGAGAATAGTTATGCTCTGAGTGAGCGTTGTTATTCATTGAGTGCTTGGCATGAACACGACACGTTCCGTTAACACCATCTCACCTGCACTGAGGCCTGGAGAGAAGGGACTCGCTCGAGGTCTCAGAGCCGAGAAGTGGTGGCAACGTGTCTGCAGAGGGGACCAGCCAGTTTCGGAGCTGAGCTGTTCCTCATGACGCCGCACGAACGCCGGGGTGACGCTTGGTCTCTTGGTCCTCCTTTCCCGGTCAACACTTTAAAAATGGTCTCGGCTTGCTCCTCGATTGTATCTTGGTCTTGAGGCCTCACACAGCCTGCAGGCTACGAGAAGCCACCACCTTATCTCCCCTGCGATCGACACTCCCCATCCCCTCCTCCCTTTGGGCACAAGGTGGATGCTTAGGTGACATTTGCTGACTCGAGCAACTATGAAAGGGCAGCATTTTGCCTCTCCTTCCGTCCCTTCACACAGACATAGACACACACTCACAGACTGCACACATGCTCACACACAGACACAGACACACACTCACAGACTGCACACATGCTCACACACACACACTCACAGACTGCACACACGCTCACACACAGACACACACAACACATCCTGACACACGGACCCATACCGCCATACGCGTGTACAAAACCACACATGCTCAAACACACACACACGTACACACCATACACATGTACAAAACCACACATACTCACACACACATGTACATACCATACACGTGTACAAAACCACACACACTCACACTCACACACACGTACACACCATACACGTGTACAAAACCACACACACACACACACACGTACATACCATACACGTGTACAAAACCACACGCACTCACACACTCACACACACGTACACACCATACGCGTGTATAAAACCACACATACCCACACTCACACACATGTACATACCATACACGTATACAAAACCACACACTCACACATACATACACGCCATATGCGTGTACAAAACCACACATACCCACACACTCACATACACATACACACCATACACATGTACAAAACCACACACACTCACACACTCACACACACGTACACACCATACACATGTATGAAACCACACATACACACTCACATACATGCACACACCATACACGTGTACAAAACCACCCATACTCACTCACACACACGCACACACCACACACATGTACAAAACCACACATACTCACGCACTCACACATACACACCATACACATGTACGAAACCACACACTCACACACTCACATGTACACACCATACATGTGTACAAAACCACACTCACACACTCACATGTACACACCATACATGTGTACAAAACCACACACTCACACACACATGTACATACCATACACATGTACAAACCACACACACACACTCATACACACGTACACACCATACACATGTACAAAACCACACATACCCACACACTCACACACACGTATATACCATACGCGTGTATGAAACCACATATACACACTCACACACTCACTCACACACACATACACACCCTGCCCTGAGATGCTGTGTCCCTGGTGAGTGGGGGTCCCAGGTGGGGTCTGGCTGCTGGTTTTCATCATGTTACATGCCTGCCCGGGGACCCAGGCGGCGTTTCGAGACGCAATATTAAAAGGGCGTGCTCTCCACCGAGATTGTTTTTAAGCATGTACATTTCAGACCCATTTAATTTCCAGCCATCAGCTGAAATCAAGCCGTTTTGTACATGTCGCTTACACTCCCGTTCTGGGAAGGCCCGTCTCTGGAGCTGAGGCCGCCACACGTGTGTGCCAGGGGGCAGGGTGCGGGGGGGCGGTGGGGGGGGCGGTGCAGGCCGCGGCTGCAAATGGCTTTTCCATGTGGGCGGCTGCGGTCGACAGGAAAGCATCTCACGGCGGCTTACGCTTTCTCGGTTTACCAAAGCCGGCATCTGTTCTCAGGCGGAGCCGGGACAGCCCCACCAGTGCCAGGAACGCGCCCGCCCCGACCAGCTCCGAATCTGCAGAGAAGAGAAGCAAGAGCGGGGAGAGGAGAGAGAGAGAGAGAGAGAGAGATGTTGACACATGCTCTAAAAGGGCCAAGGAATTCTGTTTACTCCTCGGTGATGTTTCTGCCTTTTGTTGTGGCGAAGACCTGCTTTTACTGCATTGCTGAAACATCTTCAAAGTCTGGAAATCGGACGGGCATTCCAATAAAAATCTCTGTCGGGCCGCAACGGAGAGAACCCCAAATTCAAATCAGGTCTCAGCTGGCAGCGGGAGCCGAGAGCGGGCGGAGGAGGCCGAGCGCCTCTGTTCCAGGGACAGTGACGGGAGAGGGGCACCCAGCACGCGCCGGGGAGGGTCCGGCCCGCTGACGGGGCCTTGGGGACACCGTGGGGCCCAGCAGAGCCCGGGGCACACCTGGGCTCCAGCACTAAACCCGCCTGTTACCTTGGACCTGCCACTTTGCCTCTGAGCCTCAATTTCCTCACCTGTAAACTGAGGGGAGGTTTGTAGCCATCGCTAAGGCTGCTAGGAAGATTAGAGACCAAGTGCATAAAGTGTTTAGCCCGTGGGAGGTCGTGATAGATTTGAATTCCCTGTCTCCTTGCTAATATGGAAAAAGTCGCCGTTGAAACTTAGGGCCCGCTCTCTGCTCTCAGCATCCGGTGTCCCAGCATGTCTGCGGACGGCCAGCACTGGGCATCCCCTGGCTCACCCCACCTTTCATGGTGAAGGAAGTCAAGTCCCTTAAGATGAGGGGCCAGCCCTGTGCCCAGCCACCTGGGTTTGTAGATGCCCACACTAGGCTGACGATAGGCTGACACTGTACGACCCACTCAGATGGGACTCAAGGATGGAAGCAACCAGTCCCCAGAATCCAGGACCCCAAGATGTGAGGCGCCCAGACTGTCCCCGCACATGTCTGTCATTTACAGGCATGGCCGATCCCAAGTCCTGATCTGGGTGGCAGTGGCTCAGAGGTGAGCCCTTCCAGTCCAGTCCATGCTGAGTTGAGACAGCCACCCCGTCCCCAGGCCAGCCTCGGGCACCCTTCAGTTTGAGCTGTTCCTTTGGAGGCCCTGCGTTGCGTGGGCCATTCATGAGTCGTTACTTTGGCAGATGCTGAGCACCTGTCGCGTGCTCCTGAGGCTCAGTCAGACCCAGCCTTATGGGGGAGGCGGGCATGCGAACGCCCCAAATACC
>PVKZ01005350.1:0-55371 GCA_004027375.1 Macroglossus sobrinus
GGCAGCGGCGACCTGCCACTGGAGCGGGTGCCCGACCGGCGTCCCTACACTGGTCACAGCAGCCCCCCGCCCCCCGACGGGCTCCCCAGCAGCGAGGCCGCGCTCAGAGAGCGGCTGGGGACCTGGGGACAGGGCGGGGACGGGCACCTTCGGTCCTGCTCAGGGCCCCCAGCATGGCGTCGTACTCGCGGACCTTCTCCCGGTGGTGCTGGAACTCCCGCCACAGCTTGTCCAGCTCGTCCCTGGAGAACTTGCCCGAGGTCTTCGCCTGGGGACAACGCCAGTGGTGGGCCCTGCTCCGCTGCCGGGCGCGTGCTTCGCGTCTGCAGCCCCCCGCCCGGCGCCCCTGAGCAGGAGCCGGGCGGGGCCCAGGCCCCGGGAACGACCAGACAGCAGCTCCACGGAGAGACCCCCACGCAGGCCAGGGCCACGCTCTGCAAAACGTCAGCGCACGGACACCCCGCAGGCCCCCTACCCTTGACGCAAAGGGACACGTTTCGGGGTTTGCGGAAAGCTCTGAGGGTACCTTGTGCCACAGCTTCTCCAGCCGGGGGTCCTCCAGGCTGTCCTGCTCCGTGCCATCACCCAGAGAGTTGCTGCTGACCGCGCGGGCGTCCTTCCTCCCGTCCAGACCGTACTTGGCCAGGATGACTAGGAGAGAAGCGGGGTTCCAGTCAAGGCGGGCCCCGAGAGGGGGGCCGGCGGGAGCTGGCCGCAGGGACCTAGCGGATCAAGAGAACAGGCCGGGGGCTCACTCTCCCGCCGCGTCCAGCGGCCACGCGGACCCCGCCAGCCAGACGCCGGCGGCTCTGGGGCACCCCTACGAGCACCGCTGGCCGGGATGGGGGTTCTTCAGTGAGGCTGTCTCTGTAGGCCAGTTTCAGATTTTCAAAACCAAAATGTGTCGCCCGTTTTGCCAGTGTGGGAGACAGCGGCTCAGGGTGGAGGGGTGCCTGGGTGTGGGGGGCTCTGCAGGAGAAACGGTGCCAGCCCCCTGCAGCAAACAGCTCACAGCGGCTGGAGGGGCAGCTCGCCGGTCACACGGGGACGGCCACGGGCTGCTGCTTGTAGCACCGGGGACAGCGCCCGCCCTGTGCGCAGACGGGGCCCACGCTGGTCCCTCACTGATGCATCGTGGGCCAGGCGCCTGCCACCCCCAGAGCAGCTCTCCAGGGCGGATTTGGGGTTCCGGCACAGTGGCTCTCTGAGACAAGCCCTCTGCCGGGGACACCCCGCACTCGGGGCCATTCCAGATGTCCCTGGCTGCCGGCCCTCCGTGCTCTGAAGGAACAGGGGTAGCCTGGGATATAGGATCTGGCTCTACTGTCCCCTCCAGGGCCTTGCTTTGCCTGTACCCCCATTCCTGCCACCCCAGGGTCCTCCGCATCCAAGCCAGCCCCCCCGGGACACAACCAGTCCCTGCGGGGGGGCACTTTGACCCACACCCCACCCCAGCTCTTCGCCCGTGTCCGCCCTCAGTGGGGCCCAGCCTGCTCTCAGCTGGTGAAGGCTTCATTTCTGTCTCCGTCTACACGGCCTGTGCCTCAGACTCACTCCGCACGCAAGCTCAGACCACTAGGAGCTGTAAAATGTGTGTCATTGGTGCTCGTCTGAGAGTTTGTGGGTTTCCAGGTGCACACAGCAGTCCGGTCCCCTCCCTAAACTGCAGAAGGTCCCTCTACCAAGCCACCAAGACCGTGGTGGGTGCAGGTCACACAGGTGCACGCACCTACCAGCTCACCAAACTGTGTCACCGAGACCTGCACGTCAGCATGCTTAATTTATACCCAGAAAAACTATTTAAAAAGGTGGTTCCGATAGCTCCCTGCCCAGTCAGCCGGGGCCTAGACCGGCCCAGGGCCCGCGACCTCGTCCCGCCCACAGCCCGGGCCGGAATCCGGAGCCGGGGCCGCTCAGGGAGGACGTACCGCTGAGGCTGCGTCTGAGTCTCGCCTCCTTCTCGCCGTCCTCGTCCAGGCCTTCGGCCTTCAGCTTCTTCTGGCTGAACTCGTCCCGCTCCTGCATCTTCAGGTCAGCGTGCAGCTCGGACAGCTCCACGGGGGACAGCTGCAGCTGTGGGACAGGAAGCGAGGCCGTGTGACCGCCGGCCCCAGGACCAAGCAGCGGTCCAGCCTGGGAGAAAGGGACTCTGGAGAAAGGGGGACCAGGAGACACTGGGAGACAAGCAGGAGATGGATGCAGGATCCCGGACCGTCAAAATCCCACTCACGGTCCCCTAGCACGTCAAAGGGACTGACGGCCCCACCTGAGATAGACATCGGCATGGAACGATCTAGAAATCCCAGGTCCCTAGGGATTTCGCTGTCAGGAGCCTGAGTGTGCAGGCACAGGAGGGAGGGCCGCCTGCATAGGGCAGCTATGCTGACAGGACACACCGCCTTCCCACCCTGGGCCCTGGGGACATTCGTGGGCATCTGGGCACACAGGGAGGGTGCAGGGACACAGATGCAGGGCCTGTCCTTGCATCAAACAACTAGGACAAGGATAAGTGGCAACCACCAGGACAGAAAGCTGAACTTATGAAAAACTTCCAAACGAAATTAGGAAGTGGAAATTATAAAAGGGAACCAGTCTGAAATGAAGAACACGTTACCTGAGATGAGAAAGATATTAAATGGAATAAACAAAAGAATAAACAAAGTGCGTAAAGAAAAAGGTCAAATGCCTTATCTAGAGGACGGGAAAGCGAGAACAGCGAGAGATAAGATGCCAAGACCTTGGAAAACTTCCCTAACCTGGTGAAGGAAATGGACCTAAAACCCCAGGAAGCTCCGAGAACTCCAAAAATCAGGGACCCAAAGGGGCCCACAGCAAGACACGTCCTAATTAAAATGCCTAAGAATATTAACAGCAGCAAGAGAAAACCAGATAGTCACTTATCAGGGAACACCCGTGAGACTGGCAGCTGATCTCTCGGAAGAAACCCCGCAGGACAGAAGGGCTCGGCAGACAACATTGGACAGGATGAAGACCCAGGATCTGCAACCGAGAATACTTTATCCAGCACAGCTATCGTTTGAGTGGAAGGGCAGAGAAAGAGCTTCCCAGACAAAAATAAGCCGAAGGAATTTATCACCACCAAGCCAGTATCACAGGAAATGTTGGAGGGACTTCTTTAAGAACAAAACACATGTATTGAAAACAGAAATGAAGAATGGTAACAACTACATTCCTATCAATAAGTACCTCAAATGGAACAGAATGAAGTGCTCCAACCAAAAGATAGAGGGGCTGAAAGATAAGAAAACAGGACCCCTACATATGAAAAAAAAAGGGGATGGAAAAAGATACTGCTTTGGTGGACCTAGAAGGTGTTTAAGTCACATGGAGAAAAATAAACACTATATGATTTCACTTAAACATGGAATCTAAGGAATAAAAAGAACAAACTAATCAATAATAGACTCACAAATATAGTGGGTAGTTTGGTGATGGACGAAAGGGAGGGAGCTTTGGGGGGCTGGGAGAATGGGGTGAAGGGTTAAAGAAGTACAGATCAGTAGCTGATGGATGGTCACGGGGATGGGGAGCACGGCACAGGGGACGCAGTCAGCATTAGCACGCTGGCTAAGAGGAGGGTTGGGGGAGGGAGGGAGCAACTGGGGGGATCGTTTTATGAACTATATTCATCTCCAACCAATGCACTGTATACTGAAAACTAATTAAAATAAATATTTTTTAATCCCCCCACCACACACACACAAAAAAAAACACACAAAACCACCCAGCCCACAAGAAGAAACCTGCTTTGGGATTCTTAGTTTAATGGCTCATTTCTAAAGCAATCCAGCGTGTCCTGGCGCCAGAACAGCTGGTTAGAATGCCACGTCCAGGTGGACTCCAGCTCCTGCTCCCACTGGCTCCAGGCCAGGTGCCCAGGCAAGGCCGTCCTGCGCGGAGTCAGGCCGCCCTGGGTAGAGCGGGCTTGCCAAGACGCGTGTGACCCAGAGTGCAGAGTGTGCCCCGGACAGTCCGACCAGGGTCCAGGGAAACACGTGTCCTGGGGCAGCTAAGTGAGAAGGCTGCAGCGGTGACACACCGTGACACACCGTGACACACCATGTGAAGAGCTCTGAGCTGTTTCCCAAACCTACTGACCTCAGACCAGTCACCTCCCGAGGACAAGCCCTGGAGTGGAGAGCGGCTAAGGACGCGCTGATGGCCCGCGTCTGAGCTGGTCCCCAGCGGGAATGCTGTGGCTCGAGGATGGACCACCAGCCCCCACTCCTCAGAGCTCTGCTCCAGGTCCCAGGGGAACCCCTGGCACCCACACTCCGGAGTCTTTTCATCTCTTTCCATCAGTTACATGCTAACGGCTCACATGAGGAAACCAGTTAACAAGCCAAGGGCAAAACAGAACTGTCCAATGTTAAACGGAGGAGCGAATCCACGACAGGGAGACAGGCAGGCACGCGGGAACAGGGCCGCCCGGCAGAAACAAGGGGCACGTCTGTGGGTGCTGGCCCCCCAGGTGTCCGTCCACCTGGCTGCACACTCGTCCAGACGTGGACACTGAATGCATCCAGCTTTCACCGTATCGATCACGTCTCCATAATGTGATTAAAAACAGTCAGCGGGAACCAGTGTCTGCCCAGTCTCTGGCTCTGGCCACTGCTCTGAGCTCTGGCCTGGCGACGGTGCAGAGCACGATTCCAGGAGGGTGGGCAGCGGGCGGGCGCCAACACTGCGTGTGCCCCACGTGGGTACCCACGAGCCCACGCAGACCGCCCGGCAGCACACCCTCACCTTCCGGGCTGTTCCAGGAAGATGGGTGAAGGTGCTCCAAGGACAGACATGACCGCCCACCTCCTGGAATGCAGGTGTGGCCGCTGGGGACCGCCTTCCCAGCGTCTGGCCCAGGAGGCAGGGATGTGGTGCCCCAGGGGGAGGGACCTGGGGGCGGGGCCTGGGCTTTCAGGCACAACTCCCCCCGCCCCCACCTGGCAGGGCAAGTATCTCAACACATTTTAATCACCGGGTAAGGACGCGAACCCGGACAGGAACTTGGGGCTCACAGAAGCGTGTCCTTGAGTGTCTGCAGCGGCACCCTGCCGGCCTGCTGGGGTTGTCCCCCTGTGACACCAGGTCACGGTGACCCTGAGCTGAGGAGGGGCCGCACATGGGCGCAGTCCACACAGGCACCCTTAAGACTCTCCCGCCCCCCACCCCAGGGCTCGCCCGGCCCCCGCCGCTCCGCAGTCTTGCAACACCCCAGGAAGCCGCCGGCCCACAGGGCTGGGCAGAAGTGGCTTCCCCGTCCCGCCCGCAGCTCTGCCGAGCCCTTTACCGAAGAGGGGTCGGGCCACCTCACGGGACGGCGAGACGCTGGGGCGGGAGGCAGCACCGCACGCAGCGCCCCGGTCTCACCCCCCCCCCCGGGGCGTTGAGTGTCCCGGTCCCCTCAGAGCATCCGAACCCCGACCACGGAGGGCATCTGCGCACCAGGGCAGGGCCGCACCCCGGCCCGGCCCACGGACGCCCCCGGGGCAGGGACCCGGCGGGGAAGAAGCGCCTCACCCGCTGGGCCTTCTCCCACAGCTGGTTCAGCTTCTCCATGCGGAACTCCGCCCCCGGCTCGCGCTTCGGGGGCCGCTCGGGCTCGTTCCTCTCCCGCGAGTACTTGCCGCCGTGGCCCGCGGCCGGCCGGGGCACGGGCAGCACGAGCAGCAGGAGCAGCAGCGGCAGCGGCGCGAGGAGCCCGCGCGGGCCGGACGCAAACCGCCGCGGCGCCATCTTCCTCCTCCCGCAGCCGAGACCCCGCGCGTCGGCGCCCAGCGGTTCCGCCAGGCCCCGCCCCCAATGCCCCGCCCCCGGGCCGCCGCGCTGCCTCCTGGGAATTGTAGTCCTCCCGCGAGCCGCCGGCCCAGGCGAGGCCGCCTGCGGACTACAAGGCCCGGGACGCCCTGCGGAGGCACGTGACCGTTTCTCAGGCAACCACACCGCGGTCTCGTGACGCCGGGCGCCCCCAGCGGACGCCGACTGCTCCAGGGCTGACCTGAGGCTGCGCGGTTACCAGGGCCTTGGTGGAGAGGAGGCTCCGACCCCCAGACCCCAGAAGCCGAGTGACCGGCGGCCCCTCTCCTTTCTGCCCTGTAAATCGGGATCGTGTCTGGCTGTTCCTGAGATGGCTCCTGTGTCATCTGCATTGACGTCCAATCTCCCTTGTCATTATGGGCTTGGTTGGGGAAGGTGGCCCCTGCTTGGCAGTCATTACAAGTGAGGGGACACTGAGGACAAAGGAAGGGGGTGGAGAAAACCTGGACATCTTGGGAGGAATTAATACTTACCTACTTTTCAAGTGATCCTATGTTGTTCCAGAAGAGGTTAGGGTACCTGGACTCAGGGAGCCCTCTGCGGCACTTCCTGCCTGATGTCCGGGACCTCGAGAGCCACCGTTCCATGTATTTTGTGCAGTTGTTCAGTTGTTTCAGGCAAAAGGCTGAATTCAGTCCCCGTTACTTCATTCTAGCCAGAGCACAAGCTCCCAGCCGCTTGGCAGTTGGTGGTGAATGCACTTATCTTGTTTTTTAGACTAAATACTGTAACAAACTCTAAAAGGGATAAAGGCCCCAAGCGGAGAGATGCTTATTTCTACCCCTGTTCATGTCCAGAAGGCCCACGCTCCCGTGACATCCAACAGGACTTCCGAGGTCGCTTCCCCCCGGAGAAGGGGACAGAGCACTGAGGATCTCAGAGGGAAGTGGTTGGAAAGCCAGGCCTGACAGGCACTTCTGCCCACGTTCTACTGCCCAGAGGCAGTCAGGTGACCACCCTAGCTGCAAGGGAAGCTGGGAAATGTCCAGCCGTATACCCAGGTGGAAGAGAGAATGAGTGGACAACTAACTGGCCAGTGTTTTTCTTAGACTGAGTGAGGAGCTACCCAGGGTGACCGTGCTGCTACTTCCTGCTTGGCCTTCAGTGGAGGTCGCACACTGCAAACGTCAAAGGCGGTGACCTCCCAGGTCCTGGAATCGCAAAGCCAAAAGTTCACAGACTCAGAAGGCTCCAGAGCTGTGCGAGTCGGTGTTGATCGTCTAGTTGTCCGTCTTCATGTCACAGACGGACAAATGGAGGCCACGAGGGGGGCTGGACGTGCTCGAGTCACACGTTACTGAGCGCCTCTCGTCGGCGGAGCTGCAGTCTCTCCCTGTCGGCCTCTTCGCTTCTAAACTGGCTTCCTGAGGAGTCTGTTCTCCATGCAGAAAACAGAATTAGCCTTTAAAACATAAGTCAGATCAAGAAAATTGCAGGGCAATATTCCACATGAATATAGACACAAAATTTCTGAACGAAATATTAGCAAATCAAATCCACCAATATGTAAACAAAGAAATAAGGTTAGCTTTCCATATGAAAGCGAATCAATGCAATTCTCTTCATTGATGAATAGAATAAAGGTGAAACAGGTGTAGTAGCAGCGTTTGACCAGTCCATCCAACCCCCATTTGTGATCAAATCACTCAGGAAATGAGAGTAGAAGGGGGACTTTCTCAATCTGACAAGAGGCGTCTAAACAAAAATGTACAGCTCACATCATATTAACGGTGAAATGTTCAGTGCTTTGCCCCTAAAATTAAAAAGAACGCAAAGGCGTTCACGCCATCACTAACATTTAGCACACAACTACATGCCCACCAGAACCAAACAGACCCACTCTGTCGCACGTTGGAAGAAATACGAAACCACCAAACCCCTCATGCATTGCTGGCAGGAGTGGAAAACGGTCAACCACTTTGCAAAACTGTTTGTCAGTTTCTCATACAATGAAATATTTCTTCCGTCAATCCAGCAAATCAATTCCTGGGTCGCCAAAGAGAAAGTAAAACACCCGTCTACGGAAAGGTTTCATAAGCGGCAAAGACGGGAAGCAACCCCAATGCCCATCAACAAAATGGATAAACAAATGGATCTCAAGGCGCACTACTCAGCAAAAAGAAAAAAATAAAAATAAACAAGGGCTCCATGCCACGACGTGCACACGTCTTATCGTTACGAGGAGTGACACCAGAAACAAGGGAATGAGTGTGACTGCCTTTTCTGAAGTTCAAGATCAGTCAAAAATAATCTGAGACTCGAAATCAGAATGTTGGCTGCCCGTGGTGGGGGTGGCGGGGGGGAGCTGGCGATCCACTGGAAGAGAGCACAGGAGAACTTTCTGGCATGATGAAAATGTCTGATATCTTGATTGAAATGATAGTTAGAGGGGTGTATTCATTTGTGTAAAATGATTAAATTGTACGAGATCTGTGAACTTTACTATATGTAAAATTTATCTTTTTTTACAGTTTATTTTTTACTTGTTAATTACAGTTGACATTCAATATTGTTGTTATTTTTATTTATCATTATTGGTGCCTCCAGCACCTGGTCTTCCTAGGGGGGTCTCCCATCCAAGTACTAACCAGGCCCGACCCTGCTTAGCTTTCGAGATCAGACAGCAGGCTGGTTCAGGGTGGCCTGGCCGTGGACCATGGACTGTGAGTCTGCTGGGGTGTGAACTCAGGACCTTCTGCATGGAAAGCAGACGTGCTCACCGCTACACTATGGAACCACGTCCAATATTATTTTATATTAGTTTAAGGCATACAGCATGGTGATTAGACGTTTATATGGTTTATGAAGTGATCCTCCCAATAAAAACCTAGTACCCACCTGGCATCATACATAGTTATTACAATATCATCGACTATCTTCCCTAGGCTGGGTGAAAGGAAGGGTGGGTGGATGGAAGGTAGATGGAAGGATGGATGGAAGGAGAGATGATGGATGGATGGATGATGGGTAGAAAGAGGGATGATGGGTGGAAGGAGAGATGATGGATGGATGGAATGATGCACGATTCCTTCCTTGTTCCCAGCCTGGTCCTTTCCTCATAACCAGGGTGCCACAAAGCCTTGGTGACGCGGGGACAAAGGAATAGGCAGTAAATGTCTCATGCCCACCTCAGACCAGAACAGGCCCCGGAGAGGCTGAGGTGGGATCTGCTGGCTGATGGCAGGGCCTGGGGTTGGGGGTTGGGGGCTGGGGGAGAGTGGGTAGCTCCTAGCCACCTTCCCAGGCTCCAGGCAGTACCCCCTGCCAATATTTCTGCAGATTTAGGTGCTGTGGCTGCAAGGGGCTGGGGGCTGCCATGGAGTCTCTCCCCGCCTCCCCGGTGTGTAGCTGCGGTGGGAATGTGGGGACCCTCCCCCTGCCCCCCAACAGGGTGCCCTTGGCTTTCCCTGGGGCGTCCTGCGCTGGCCAACCTGGGAAGCACCTCACTCCGGTACCCAGATCTCCACTCAGCCCCTCATTTCCAAACAAGGATGCCTGACGCGTCCGTTATGAACAACCGCTCTGCAGTTTTGACGCGAGACGCCTGCGGGGCTGGAGGTGGCGCAGCGCCGCACGCAGTTCCTGAGGACGCTTCCAGAGGAGCTGGCGGGTGCACGCGTTCATTCTCCTCCGTGCTCCAGCCGCCGCTGAGGGACCCGCACGTGGGTGCTCCTTGGGGACCTGTGACTCTGTGTCTGAGGAGCAAGCAGCCCAAGAGGCCCCGGGCCCAGCGCCTCCCGAGACCTCGAGGCCCCCGGCCTCTGAGCTCCGTTCCCATGGCCCCGTCCCAGCGAGCCGTTGAACTTGGGGGGAAGAGCTTTGTCTCACTGGTGATGCGCGTGGCATCAGCCTGGCTCCAGGAGGGTCACGGCACTGCCCAGACTTAGCCATGCCTACTGAACGGGGCCGGGACAGCGGGGCCTCCTGCTCACATTAGGGGGGCGGAGTGAGAACCCCTGAGTATAACGAAGGAGGGGAGCTGGAATTCTGTCCTGTGAGGGAGGGACCACGCCCCCACCTACTGCGGTGGGGATTAAGGCTGAGAGAGGTGACAGTATTTGCCCAGGCTCAGACCGCCGGAAAGTGGCCCGACCCGGTGAACCCACAGGGCCGACCCTGCCTGGGACGCGAGGCTGCCCGGCAGCGAGGCTGTCCTCCATCTCGTCCTGTCCCCAGCCAGGGCTGGTTTCCATGGTTTCTGCCTTAAAGCCAGAGGTTCGTGCGTTCACCAAACACACACGGCTGAGCACTTGTGTGTCCGCTGCTGCTTCAGGGTTGAGGACAGCCTGGTGAACGGCCAGTGTCTGCCCTTGCAAAGTGCACGGGAAGACGCACAGCCTGCCAGGCGGCCACGGGTAGGTAGCCAGGGCTCGCGCCTGAGGGCCCATCTTCACCCATGTTGGCCACGCCCATCTCCTCCTCTGTGGACTGTCTGGTCAAGTTCTTCTACTTGTTTTCGCCTTTTCTCTTCGATTTATCGAAGCTCTTTCTATATTCCAGACACCAGTGCTTCCTCAGGCTTTTAAACTTCAATCTGTTGGGGTGGCGTAAGTTCATAAGGTTCCGTGAGCCGCAGGCGTGCAGTGCTATCACGCACCATCTGTGCTCATCACCCAGAGTTACACCCTCTTCCGTCCCCCCCTCCATCGACCCCTGGACCCTCCTCCTGTCTCCTGTGGCTGGGTTCCGCCCTTCGATGGTGCCTTTCGAGACACGCACGCTTTAATATACCTGCAATCGTCAATATTTTCCTCGAACTGTGTCTCTCTTCAGAAGTCCTTTCCTGCTTCAAGGTCACGAACACCTCATCTTCTAAGTGCTGTGTGGCTGTGCCGTTCACGCTTGAGTCCACAAACCAGCTGGGATTGATTTTTGAGGATGGCCCCGGGTAGGAGGACAGTTTCACGGTTGCCCCTCACATCAACGGCCCGTCGTGCCCGGCGCCATTTATTGAGGAGTCCGTGTTCTCCCTGCGGCCGTGCCTCGCTGCCTGTGTGTTAAATCAAGGGTCCTTCCAGACGAGGGTGTGTGTCTGCCGTCCTCGCTCTGTCCCACTCGTTAATCAGGGCCCCCTGCACCAGCTGCACACCGCCTTCATTACGGGGCTTCGTCCCGCGCCCCACTGTCTGGCAGAGCACGTCTGCTCATCCTTTACCACTGTCCGCTTTAGCCGCCCTCGTGTCCTAACAGACGTCACCTTCCACAAGGCCCACCCCGGCCATGTGCTAGTTCTGCACGCTGCCCTCCTGCCCACCCGCCCCCAGCAGTCCTGGGCCCCTCAGCCCCGGATGTGTGGGTCTCCCCTGCCCGGGTGGGGGGCACTATATGGGGCAGCCTCGGTTAATACGGGGCAATCTCAGTCGATTTTATTCTCTGATGCAGCCAAGTACCAGGAGCAGCCAGGATTCGTTGCGTCTGTATTTCCATTCGCATCTCGGAATCTCGGTATTTTCAGTTCCACAAACACTCGTTTGGGGTTTGGATGGAAATTTCTGTAGTTCTGTCAGTCGGTTTGGAGAGAGGGAATGCGTTTGGCCAGAATCTGGTCCTCGAACCCGCGACCACGCCGTCTCCGTTTGTCGGCAGCTGTGGCAGGGTCCCTGACGACGTCCTGTGATTGTCCTGACAGCGCTCCTGTGCATTACGCCTCGGTTTTTGATGCTTTATAAATACAGTCTACGTGCGAGACTTTATTTTTCCAACACCGTTGCTAACATACAGGAATAAAATTAAATGGTGCACAGAGATCTGGAATCCAACAGTTTTGCTCAGCTCCTCGTTCGTGATCGTAATTTCTCTGCAGATTCTTCAGACCCTCGCGTGTGCACGTGGCCCTGTCACTCGTGACTCGAAACGGTTGTTTCTTTCTTCGTAAGCTTGACCTGGCTCACCCTGCCGTCTGCCACCTCCAGGCCGACACTGAGCAGAAGCGGTGCCCGTGGGCGATTCTGTCTCCTTGCCAGTCTCAGAGGGGACCCTTTCGACACGTCCCCGTCATCTGGGGTTACGGCTTGGGGTTTCTTGGTAGACAGCTTTTAGCAGATCAGCTGCGTTCCCTTCACTGGCTAAACAGCCAAGATGTTTTCTTAAGAACAGAAGGTGAATTTCACGGAATGCTTCTGTGTCTTTTGAGGTGATTGCTGGCTGTAGTGTGTCTTTTAAAGCGGACACGTGAACCTTCCCAGGAGCCCGAGAGCACCTGTGGGCTTGGGAAGAGGGGCGCGACTTACCCCGGGAGGAGGGGGAGCCCCAGGAAGGAGCGCCCCAGCTCGCCCTCCCCTCGCCGGCAGCCCCTGCTCACAGGGGATGGACGTGGTGATGACAAGGGTCTTCCTTTAAGGCCCGGGACGTGCGGGCTGCCAGGCGGTCCACAGCGCGGGCCCGAGGGCTCCTTCTGGGGTGGCAAGGCGCCCACCAGCCACATCCTGGTGCTTCGGGAAGGGCGACGTGCCAAGGTCGTGGACCCAGGTGGGGAGGCCAGGAGGCGGCTCCCCTGTCTGCAGTGATACGCCCTAAGTCCACTGTCCCCCAGATGTGGGAGGGGTTCGGTGATGGCCACATGGGACTCCCCACGACGACACAGCCACCCGAGTGCGGGCACACGGCCTCCACTGTCACTGCTCTGGACAGAAGTCCCCGCACGAGTCACGGCCCAAAGACCCTGAAGTGAAAACGCAGGCTCCCGCCCTCCGCACTGCACAGCGGAGGTCCAAGGCCTTGACCTTAACCCCCGACCCAGCTCACCAGACCTGTGGTGCGGAGGTCAGAGGTCAGCCATTCTAACGTCTGGGGGCGGCGTGCTCCCCTCTGCAGCCCCGGCGGAGGGAGCCGCTGGGGTCTGTGGTGAGGCGGTCAGCAGGGGGCTGGGCAGGTGTGGCCAGTGGGGAGTCACAGTCGGAGACTGTTTACAGGATGGCGCCTTTTACACGTGGACACGTTACAGGTTTTGGTGGATGGAGACGGGGAGACGAGGCTGGGTGCTGCCACAGGCGCCGCGCCCTGGCCCCCCTGCCGTGCGTGGACGCCTCACCGTGGCCAGGAGGCTGCTCCACTAGGCTAAGGACATGCGTCAGTGCGTGGTTAAGAGCGGAGTCCACGCTTTGTTCAGGTTTCCTTTGTTTTCCCTGTTCTTGTCTCCAGCCCACGACCCACCCCCCAGGACGCACACGTGCGGTCACTTCTCAGCTCCGGGCAGAGCCGGCCGCACCGTTTCCCTTTGACCAGACCCTCGGGGTGCAGAGCAGAACGAATGCGTCTGCACGGGCGGCGCTGGGAGCCTGGGTCCCCTGGAATTTTGGCCCCGGGTGCCCAACACTCAGGCCATTCCTGAGGACCCCAGGCTAGGCCCCTTTGCATGAGGTTCACATAGAGCTTGCAGGAGGTTTTGAGTAATTTGCATGTGTTTTGCATGTGTTTTGCATGTGGATTGCATATAATTTGCATGAGGTTTGCACAGAGCTTGCAGGAGGTTTTGAGTAGTTTGCATATAGTTTGCATGTGGTTTGCATAGAGTTTGCAGGAGGTTTGGAGTAATTTGCATGTGTTTTGCATGTGGCTTGCATATAATTTGCATGAGGTTTGCACAGAGCTTGCAGGAGGTTTTGAGTAGTTTGCATATAGTTTGCATGTGGTTTGCATAGAGTTTGCAGGAGGTTTGGAGTAATTTGCATGTGTTTTGCATGTGGTTTGCATAGAGCTTGCAGGTTTTTGAGTAATTTGCATGTGTTTTGCATGTGTTTTGCATAGAGCTTGCACGAGGTTTTGAGTGGTTTGCATATAGTTTGCATGTGGTTTGCATAGAGCTTGCACGAGGTTTTGAGTGGTTTGCATATAGTTTGCATGTGGTTTGCATGTGGTCTTCCAAGTCTGAGAAAGCTTCTCTGGTCTCTGAATGCTGCGGTTTGGCTAAGAGAGAAGGAGACGAGAGTGGCCACACTCACACAGACCCTGTTTGTCTCCATCTCTGCCATCTATCATCTATCTATCTATCTATCTATCTATCTATCTATCTATCTATCTATCATCCATCCATCATCTATTTATCTATCTATCTATCTATCATCCATCCATCCATCATCTATCTATCATCCATCTATCTATCTATCTATCTATCTATCATCCATCCATCCATCCATCCATCTATCTATCTATCTATCTATCTATCTATCATCCATCCATCCATTATCTATCTATCTATCTATCTATCTATCTATCTATCTATCTATCTATCTATCTATCTATCTATCATCCATCATCTATCTATCTATCATCCATCCATCTATCTATCTATCTATCTATCATCCATCCATCCATCATCTATCTATCTATCATCCATCCATCTATCATCTGTCTATCTATCATCCATCCATCCATCATCTATCTATCTATCATCCATCCATCTATCATCTATCTATCTATCTATCTATCTATCTATCTATCTATCTATCTATCATGTATCTATCTATCTGTCATCTCTCTACCTATCAAAATGTCTATCAAGACATTTAGCAGAGAGCAGGGAGGGGAGAGCCAGCAGCAGGGCACAGGGCACCATCAGCGTGACATCAGAATTCTCTGAGTGTCTCTTCCGTGCTATTTTGACGTTCCAACCATGTACATTTTTTCCATATTTGGCAAATAAAATTGAATCAACAAAGATAAAAACCCCTAAAATTGAATTCAAACAGAACCCGGTGAACCAAAATAAATCGCGAGCACAACCGGACGGAAGAAAGAAATCTAAGCAGCTGTTTTTTGGACGGGGCTTGCTAACCGTGAGGAAATCCTGACCTCCCCTTGGCGGGTTTGCTAGTGGCGGAGGCAACAGGTCACATGAGTGAGCAAAGAACACTCTTGGGAGGCGGGGTCCTCTGTGGACCGTGGGGACAAGGGCGCAGAGCACGGAGCGGAGCTGGGGAGGGTGAGGGGAGGCGGGGCTTGTGCTGGGGCCGGCCGTGGCAGAGTGATTCCTGATCCAAAAGGAGTCCAGGTCCTGGCTCTGAGCACCCAGAGGCGCTGTGAGCAGTGACGCCCCAACAGCGCGGAGCTGCCGGTAGTTCCGAGGCTGCGCCCCGCGGGCTGGGCCGGGCTCCTGGGGACGGGCTGGCTCTGGGTCTGGACCGGGACGAGCCTGGGGAGTGTAGAAGCCCTCAGCCCTCAGCGATACAGGGGATTGTGTCAGGAGTCACGGGGGCCGGTGGCAGGGGCTCCGCGAGGCGTGTTGAATGAAAGGCATCCTTGGTCCACAGAGATACTAACAAAGATGGGGCCGGGGGTGGGGGACTCCTTTGTAGAACGCTGCCAGCTGAGACATGTTGGGGAGAGCCCGCTCCACCTCGCGTCCCCATGGCTGCGCCTTCAGGGAGAAGTGGGGGAACGAGACATTACCGCCCCGTCTGTCTCCCAGGTTGGAAAGCGGGATGACGCACGGCGGGGTGACACACAGCGGGGTGATGCACGGCGGCGTGTCCACGTTTCCAGTGTGGGGTTCCCAGTCCCAGGCCTGCGGGATCTGAGTGCTCGGGGTGCGGGGGCGTCCCCTCTGCTCACCCAGGAGGTGGCGCCGGACTCACAGAAACGCTGCTGGGGGCGCGCTCACAGACCTGCTGGGCCCCGGACGCTCCAGTCTGCGTGCCAGGTGGTCCCGGGCTTCACCTTGTACACTTCCAGGGACGGGGAGCTCACCACCTCAGGGGGCGGCGGGTCCCTATAGCCGACCACTCTGTGGGGATCCCGCTTTCCCAGGGCTGCCCCGGTGTGGCTCCCCGAGGTCTGTTAGCGTCATGCCACTGTCTTGAGTGCTCCCCGGGTCCCCAATTCCCCCGTGCGGGCCAGACCGCCCCGAGGGGCCCACGTCAGCCCGTTTGTGGCGGAAAGGTCAGCCGGCGCTTGGGAAATGTCAGAGGATGCGTCGGAGCGGCCGCAGGCGAGGCCCAGAGACGCCCTGTCACTTCACAAGTCTCTGTCCTCAATCAGCGGAGGAGAAACACAGGCCGTGAAGGGCTTTCCATGGCAACCGCCCCGGGCAATGCCCTGTCCGCATCATTCCCAGAGGACGGGGCTGGCCGCAGGCTGCCGGCCCCGGCCCCACACGGCAAGGGCTGTGTCCTGCGGCCTGCCGCCCAGGCACCTGCGCTTGGGCGGGCGGCCCGGAGCCGGCAGGGCCAACCGAACGCACCTGCCCATCCACTCAGGGAGAGACGGGAGACAGCCCAGAGCGGGCAGGCGCTCGCTCCGACTCGGAAAGCAGGCTCCTGGAAGAGCTGGGACCGGGACCTCTGAGAGAGCTCTCAGAGGAATGCCGTCCACTCGGCTTGGAACTTGTTCATTCTCTCCGTCACCATCCACCGTCCGTCCGTCCTTCCGTCCTTCCGTCCTTCCGTCCATCCATCCATCCACCCATCCACCCATCTATTATCCACCCACTATCCATCAGTCTGTCCACCCATCCATACATCTACCCATCCACCCGCTTATCCATCCATCCATCCACCCATCCACCCACCCACTCACTTATCCACCCATCCACCCATCCACCCATCTATTCATCCACCTACTTATCCAGAAGTCTGTCCATCCATCCATTTATCCATTCATCCATCCACCTACCTACCCATCCATCCTTCTATCCATCTATTAATCCACCCACCCGCCCACCCATCCAACACTGAGCCTGGCATTCACCTTTCCACTCATCCACCCACCCGAGGATCTAACCTAACGTGTTTCCTACCGTATATTCTAATATTTACCCGCCCATCTATCCACCAACCCACTGCCTCATCTCCCCATCTCTTCATCGACCCACCTACCCCTCAGCACACCACGCACCTGTCCCCTCACTCACCTGTCTATCCCTTTCGGCTTCCCCTCTAGCCATACCCTCTTTACTTGCCACCCATGCATCATCCTTCTACACACTCACCCCCTACCATTCACCCACTCCTCTGCTTGACCCACTGCCCACTTACCCACACGCTCACAGAACTCCTTACTCCCACCCACTTACACGTCTACTCACACATCCACACTCAGACCACACACTCACCAGCGTGCGGTGCGCCTGCTTCTCCACCCACCCGCTGGTTCGTCCGAACCCCACATGTCACTGGTGTGTGCCAGCCGGCAGGCCAGGCTGCGTTCCAGGCATTCCGGTCCTTGCCAGCACTTGAGATGATCCTGTCTTGAACTTTTGCCAGCCTGGTGGGCGTGACACGTATCTTGTTGTGGCTTTCGTCTGCGTCTCCCGAGCCACGCGTGAGGGTGAGCATCTGGCCTTCCTCTTGCGTGGAGGGTCCATCTGCCCGTGCTGTCGGCTCTCGCCGTCCCATGCTGTCGGGCGCCAGCCTGCAGCGGCCCTGCCCTCCCCTAATGTTTCCAGGCCACACTCCTGAGTTTTGGCACACGGACTTCAGAATCAACTTGTCTAGGGAAAAAAAAGGTTAGTATTTCAGTGGGGATCCTGCTACGTGTACGAACTGACGTTTAGAGAATCCAGACTTTCATCACGTGAGTCTCTCTACGCCTCACGGTCGCTCGAGCCTTCCTCTGTGTTTCTCACACGGGTTGGAAGGCCTTCCTCGGGAAGCCCGTTCCCAGGCGTTCCCTCGTTCTGGTGATTGGAAACCAGCTCGCCGGCCACAGTCCTCCAAGGTCGTCTGTCCATGGTCCTGACTTGTTTTCGTCGGTTACTTTTCTCGCTGAATTATCTGCCGACTGTTGTCTGGTGATTCTCTTTTCCTCCTGGGAACCGGCGTGCACCTGCGCCTGGGCAGGGCGGGCCTCAGTGCAGGGCAGGGATGCTCTGTGGCCTCGCCCTGCTGGGCTCAAGATCCGCCTCCTGCCCTCCACTTTCCTGTCGCTTTCTGCGGGACTGTGGCGTGGACGTCGGGACCACGACGCGTGTGTGCGTATGGCGGTGGGTACGTGTGAGCGTGAGCATGCACCTGTCCCCGTGCGCACACGGAGCGCGGCACGCGTGTGCATGCGCGTGCGCCGTGCGTGTGGGATCTGGGAGGGAGGCCATGGGGCTCATCGCCTCTCAGCAGGTTGGGGTGTCCCAGCCTCAGCTTCGGGGTGCCCCAGCCTCAGCTGTCTCCTTTTCCCCTGGCGGAAATTGAAAGGCAGGGAGGCGAGTTTGAGGCACCGGTGGCAGCCGCCCACAGGGCTCTGGCCTCTGGCCACCTCGGTGTCCACTCAGCGTCCAGCTCCTGTCCCCAGCATTAGCCGGGCCCCCCCGGAGACTGTGTTTCACACCTTACGCCCCGACCTGGTTTTCAGCCGGGTTCGGCACACAGCACGCGGTCCACCGACGCCACGCGGCTCGTCCGCAGGGAGGGGGAGGCTCGCCCGGCCCAAGCTGCGGGCTGGAGGGGTGAGTCCTGGGGAACAAGGGCACGAAGTGGACGCGCCCTAAAGGGACACTTCTTTTCCTAGACAGCATGGCCGTTCCCCGCCTGTGACAAACCACTGCCCTTCAAACTGAGCGTCTGGCAGCCCAGCCCCCTCTCCTGCCCCCTCTGCATACTTAGAAAGGTGGGGGCTGTGCCGTCACCCCCACAGCCTCCATCACAGCCCAGAACCCCAGCGCGTGGCCCCCTGCTTCCAGCGAGGTCCCCGGCCCGGCCCTTGCATGTGGGAGCCGGGGTTCAGACATGCCTGAGGCGCAGGGGCTGTCCTCTCTTTTCTCGTCCGGGTCCCTCCCTGGCCCGGGGGCGGCCAGGACCCTCTGGGGCCTTGCCAGCCCTGTGCCCTGGCCTGGGGCGGGGCCAGAGGTGGCAGGCGACTGCCTATGGGACAGATGAATGTGGGAGGCAAAGCCAGTCCCACCAGGTGGGACGTCACTGACCGTGGCTGCCACGGGTACCCTCTGTGAGGTCCTCCCTGTCCCTGCTCATCCACAACTGCTCTGCCTTCAGGGCTCAGCTCAGGCGCCGCCTCCTCCAGGAGGCCCTCGCCCCTCTCAGCCTCCCTGTCCGCCCTGTGAGTGTCCCGAGGGCAGGGACGCGGCTGCCTGGGGCTCAGCTGTCCCTGCTCTGGAAGGGGGCTGTCATGCGCTGGGCTCCACCCTGCCTCACTGAAGCCCAGACACGCCGTGTCCTCGTGTCCCCGCTGGGGACCAGTCCCAGGGGCCTCCTCTGCGCCTTTGTTTGTCCCCAGGAGGCCGTCACCATGTTCCCGTCCCTCCCTCAGCGCCTCCCCTCTGGGCGTCCAGGGGGAGCTGCGGGTGCTGGGGGCCCAGACAGAGCCTCGGGTGTCCGATGGGCAGGGCTGCTCATAGGCATGCTGGGTTTAAGAAAAGAAACAGGCGTGTTTAAATTGTTATTTTTTAAAAAAATGTTTGCACCTTCTTAAAAAGAAAACATTAAAATGTTAAAAATAAACTATTTTTACTTTAAAAGGGCAAAAACAGCCCAAACAAATACAGAGCTAATGAAAAGATCTTGGCTGATGGTACCGAAGGCTTACTCACAGCCGCCCTTGGATGAAAATCGTTCAGACCGGGACAGACCTAGCAAAGTGCCAGCCCTGCCGTGCCGGGGGGAGGAGAGGGGACCTGGAGAGTCGCATGAGTCAGTGACAGGGTGTCTGTTACTAGAAGAGCTTATGCCAGAAAGGAGGCATCTGCCCACGAAGGCCGGTGGGGGGCTGAGAAGTCAGGGAAGGCTTCCTGGGGGAGGTGACCCATCTGCCCTGAACTTTGAAGGGCATTTCGAGCAGAGGGAACACCTTGGAGAAGAAGCCAGAGCCGTGCGGGAGGACAGGGGACCCGGGCTGGAGCACCGGGTTAGAGCGTGCGCACAAGCTGGGGAGCCCTGGGCTCCAACTCCAGTTCCACTCCGTCCCTTAGGGGCGGTGACCTCAGGTGACCCACTGACCCTGTGGGCCACACGAGCAGTGGAAGCGCGTGCGAGGGCCGGCGTTGGTGTGGGGAGGCCCCGGGTGGGTGGACGTGGAGCGGGTGGCGGCACGTGGCTGGGCGGGCCCCGGGCAGTCCCGGGGTGTCTGTGGCCGGCCGTGAGTCCCCGTGTGGTCAGTTACCTGTCCGCTTGGCTGACCCTGGGCCTCTCGGAAGTGGGAAGGTGCAGCGCAGAGAGGATGAGTGGCCACAAGGGCACACAGCAGAACACGGCTCCGCCCTGAGTCACTTCTGCCTTCTGCCCCCCACCACCCCCGGCGTCTCTGCTCAGGGGTGTGGGGACCCCAGCTCAGGAGGTGGGTGTGGCAGGAGGCCCCGGCTTTGGTGGAGAACAGGGCCTTGGGCCCGGGGCCAGTGCTTGGGGGGCACGATCCAGCATCAGGCCCATGGAGCGCAGTGACACTGGCCGAGGCGGGCGGGGGGTGGGGTGCTTGAGTTCGTCTGACCGTCCATCCATCCACCGACCCACTCAGCAGCCCTGGCCCCGCCCCGTGCTGGCGCCGGGGACACGTGGTGACTCCCAGGCTCCTACATCTGGGAGCAGCTGCTGCTCTGTGGGGGTGGGGGGCTCACGAGGCCAGCACAGCCCTGGCCCCCGGGGGCCCCTCCTGGCCCCTGAGCCTGGCAGCTCCCAGGTCACCAGCTTTCCTCTGAGAGTGCCAGGTGCCTGTCAGGTCCGATATTGGGACTCAGAGACAGGGAACCGGGGCCGGGAACCTGCATTCTGCCTGCTCCCTGGGTGGTCCTGAAGCCTCAGCCCGCTGGCCAGGCCTGGGAAGCACTGGCCCTTTGGGTGGGGGGACCAGGGCAGGTCAGGGGCGTCTGCAGCTGTGGTCACAGCAGTGGGGGAGCGTTTGGGGCATCGGTGTCCACAGAGCCCTGGGGGCCGGGGCCGGGAGCCTGGCTGGGTGGTCAGAGAGTGAGGGGGCCGAGCCCCCTGCTGGCGAGAGGTCTGGGGACCTCGACCCTGGGTGGAGTTGGCAGGTCAGGCAGGAGCTTTGCTGCTTGGAGGGCTGGGGGCAGGTGGCTGTCCTGCCAGCAGTGCTCTGGGACGGCCCAGTGGGCATGTCGGCGGGGTTGGGCTTAGGCCACTGCTGGGACCCATGCCAGGAGCAGGAAGCCCCCAGCGGGAGGCTGTGGGGTGGCCCCGAGCGCTGCCCGGGGCCCCCGTTGGGTGCAGCGCCACCACCCAGCATCGGGGCTCCGGGGCGCAAACGCAGACACCCCGCGCCGGCAGCTGGAGTCGGCCACGCGCCTGCGGCCAGTGCCTCCCTGGAGGCCTCTCGCCTTGGGGTGCAGCTGCCATCTCCCCACCCCATGTCCTCACGTGGCCGTCCCGTCACTGTCCTCGCCTCCTCTTCCTGTGAAGACACCGGTCAGACCCAGTTTCACCTTCACCAGCTCTTTAAAGACCCGATCTTCAGTCCCGTTCCGAAGCCCTGGGAGGGGGGCTGCTGGGACGCGGTCCCGCCACCTGCAGGGGCCAGGGACCCCCTACTTCCGCTTCCGCTTCCACCTCCGCTTCCGCTTCCGCTTCCGCTGCGTCGGGCGTCCGGTCGCGGCCGCGCCAACCCCTCCCCCTCCCCCCGCCGCTTTCGTCTGGACACTCGGGCCGAGGCCAGGAAACGCCACCGTGCACGTCCCCTCCACCCGGCACCTGCTCATGTCCCCACTCTGCCTCGGCTCCCGAGACCCCAGGCCCCAAGCCCCCCGCCCGAGGCCTGGCCGGACCGCGCCCTCCGTCTGCCCTGCGGCCTGGCAGGCTCCGGCGGCCCCTGCCCGGGCCCGTCTGCCGGCCGCAGAGCTCGGTGGTCAGCGGAGCGTCTGGTGCTGGCCGGGGTGGGCGGGCAGGCTGCGTGCCATGTCTCTAAGTCGCTGGCAGGTGACATCCTTTTTTCTCAGCCGGGGACATGGAGTGGGGTGGCGGGTGGGGGGAGCAGGCCAGCAAGGAGACCTCAGAGTCCGAGCGTCCCTGGGCTGGCCGCACGGGAACGGGGAGCGTGGCCTGGTGGACGTCCCCTCCCCCGACCCCCGGCGGGTCCCTCTGCGACGCGGGCGTGACTCACGCCCGCCCGAGGAGCTGCCACCGCTGCCGCCAAGCGATGCGCCGCCAGCCAACGCACGAAGTTTGCTGTTTTTCACACCAGTTTCTATTTTAAACGCCCTGTCCTTTTCGCTCTCTCCGTGGTGACTTTGGTCTTTTACTCGGGCTCTCGGCTCTCGCACGCGCTGCACGCCGGGCGAACATGGGGGGCTCGAAAGTGTTCGGGAAACTCAGAAAGCTAGACTCAGGGGCTGTGCAGAGTGAACCCGGGTGGCAGCGGCCCGGGCCCACGTGCCAGAGCCGTGTGTCCGTGTGTGTGTGTGTGTGTGTGTGTGTGTGTGTGTGTATGGGGGGCGCGCACGGTCACTCACCAGAGGGGGGGAGGGGCGGGGCCGGGTTAAAGGCCAGAGCTGTGAGGGGCGGGGTCACGAGTCAGGGCTGTGAGGGGGCGGGGTCACACACCAGAGCCGTGGGGCGGGGCGTGCAGTCACCTGCTAGGGCTTCACTTCCCAGGGGAGACCGCGTTCCTGCAGACAGACCCGCAGCTGCCTGGGCTCATTCTCCGCCACGCGAGGGGGGCGGGGTCCCTTCTTCATTTAGGACCCGGTGGCTCGCTCCCCGCCAGGGTGCGCAGCTCGCATCAGGGGACTGCGGTCCCCGCAGCCGCTCTCCGCCGGGGGCCAGCGAGGGCGTGGGAGACCCGGCCAGACGCTGCCGGACGCTCAGGTGGACCTGGGTGCAGCCTGGCCCGAGCCCCTGTCGCCCGGGGGGCACTGGGCCCCAGATATCACCATAAATCACGGCTCTCAGTGGGCCCATGGCAGGAACACCATCCTCGTGTCACCTGACTTATTGGGGTGCTCTTGGGACAAGGGGGGTGAGGGCAGCCGGACACTAAGTGGTCCCGGCTGGAGTCTCCCAGGGACCGGACCCCCGGGGTGCTGGCTGTGCCCTGAACGCCCGGAGGGACCCCCTGTACCTCCCAAGGTGGGGGGGGGCTGGTTTACCTGCTCTGCCCGGGGCCCCGCCTCCTGTCTGCTCCTGCCGCACGCACGGCTGTGAAATCAGTGCGGAACACACACTTTCCGTCGTGAAATGCGCACACAGCCCTGGACACTTAGCACGCGCGGACGCTGTCAGCGAGATGGCCGAGGAGCGGCAGGAGTCATCCGCGCAGGAGCGGTCGCCGCCGGCCTCGGCGTGCTCCGGCTTAGCCTTCCATGCCTTCCGCGTCCTCTGCCCGTCTCAGACACCGAGCCCCTCCTGCGCGGCCCACGCTGAGGTGCCTCAAGCAGAGAGAGACGAGATGGATGCGGGAGGCAGAGCTGACGTGTCCCTGGCAGGCTCCCGGGCCTTCCAAGGGCCGTGTCATGAACATGAGTTACGGCCACAGCCACGCAGGACGCCATGGTTGCCTCGGCGTTTATACAAACAGCCGTCACGCGGCTCCCTGTGGCTCCTCGTGCTTACTTCTTTCTAAAAAAAGGGAAAAACAAAACGTGTTGTTCAGTCGTGTCTCTGGGCCCGGAGCCTGCCGCTGGCCCAGCGGATGGAGGGGTCCCCGCTGGGCACGGAAGTCAGGCGCCATCGGACACGGGAGGGGGCCTCTCCGAAGTGCGGGTCAAGGTGAGCGCGACCCAGGCCGCACTGTGACCCAGAGCTGAGTCCCAGAGGCGGAGGCCCCGGGGGGCGGAGGGCACGTCACCCACCGCCGGCTGGCCCCCCGTCCACGTGCCGCCGGCCGCTTCTGGTCTGCGGTCCCAGCGGGCAGGATGCCTGGGGTCCACAATGCCAGCGGACGCCCCGAGTTTGGGTCCTGGACAGGGAGAAGGTGCATTTTGTCTGTGTTAAGCCCCCGGCCCTGGCGTGTGGCCCCAGGACACTCATCAGGGGACGCTCGCCAGACGGCAGCCTCCAGGGCTGGGATGGGGAGGGGGGAGCTTCAAGGGGGCCGCGGGGTGCTGCCCTCCAGCAGAGAACCCTGGGGGAGGGCGCAGTGATTCTGGAACATTCCTGAGGGTGGTGATTTGTCATCCTTGGTTAAATATAGATCCTCGACCGGCACCAGCTAGAACCCCGGGGCCAGGCTGCCGGTGGAGCCTTGGCCAGTCCCTGCCGGGGCGGGCGGGCCCGCCCTCTCCGTGTCCGAGGGCTTCTGAGCACACGGGGGGCAGGCGCCTCGCAGCGGCCGTCTGCCCAGCTGCTTTGGAAAACAGGCTCGGGGTGATGTTATGTTTCGCGAGACGCGAGTGCTGTGGGAAACCCGTTGCAGCCAGCAGGAGATGCTGTCGCCCAGGGCCCAGCGGGGCTGGCGTGCGGGCAGGCGGGGCTGGGCCTGCTCCTCCTGCCGTCCCCCCCACCCCGACCTACCGGGACCCTGGCTGGGGCCTCGCCGCCCGGGCCTGAGCCGGTGGCCCTGGGGTCCTGTCCCTGAGGGTCCTGACGACTGCCGAGCTGCAGGGAGAGGGGGCGGGGGGCTCGCCTCCCCTGTGAGGCTCAGTTTCCCGCTCGTGCACAGAGGACTTGGCCCTAGCCCTGAGCCCAGCCCGCCTGCTCGTCCCCAAACCTGCAGCCCGCAGAGCTGGCCCTGGGCCCAGGCCCTGTGCGTCCTGCCCCCAGAGCGCCCCCTCCCCACAGGGGCCCTGCCCAGGGCTCAGCTCAGCAGCCCAGCGTCCCTTCGATCCGCCCTCTCCCCAGCCCCGTGCCAGTCACGCATGGCCTCCAGGAGCACCCCACCTCCCACGCGTGGCTCCCCACCCCTCCGCCTCCTTCCCAGACTGTCCCGTGGCCTGGACCTGGCCCCGCCGGCTCCCATCGACCTAAGGTCCAGACGACAACCAGAGGGAGCTAGGCCTTGCTGACCCCCTCAGTGCCGTGGCCAGTAAGGCCTCCCCCTCCAGCCCGGCCGGGGCTCCAGGCTGCCGACTGGCCCTGGGGACTTCACACAGGCTGTCTGTCCCCTTCATACCTCATCTGTCCATCTCTGCAAGGACACCACTCCTGAGACCCCCAAACTGACCACCTCGTTAATCAGCGCTCCCCACCCCCACTGCCCGCTTCTCCCAGCACTGCTAACACATCGTGTCACGCCCTGAGTCTTTGCCTTTTGGTGGCTGCCGTGTCCCCGGCCACCAGGACAGCGTCTGCAGACCAGAGTGACTTCATATGCACTCACTGGATGAGGGACTGGTGGTGAATGAATGAAGGAGTCCCTGATAGGAGGGGGTCCTGGGGTGGGGTCCAGCCCAGGCCTTGCAGGCGATGCCGGGGGGGAGGGGCCTCCCCCCAGTGGCTCTGTGCCCCCTGTGTGGGGGCAGGGAGCTATGTTCCCATCCCCTCCACCCCACAGCTCACCAGGGGCTCTGTCACAGGACCAGCTGGGTGCACAGAGTGGTGTGAACCAGGGGGCAGGGTGGACGGCCAGGGAGGGGTCAGTGCTGGCCGCTGACCAGCCCGGGGGCCCCACTGTGAATGCCAGTAGTGGGGGGCTGGTCCCTCCCAGGCGCTGTGGATCTCTGCGTTGGGTGCCAGGCAGGAACTCAGTCTCGGTGCCAGCGGCCCGGAGGGCGCCTTACGTAGACACAACATGGACCCGGGCCTCGTGGGGGCAGCTGCCACGGCCGGCCACGGGCCCCTGGCTGCCCAGCCTGAGCGGGCAGCTGGGCCCAGAGCCCAGCACTGCAATCCTGAGCTGAGACAGGTCTCCCGGGATAAGTGCACGTGGGGACAAGGAGACAGGAGCAGTGCGCGGTCCCCGTGGGTGGCTCAGCGCCGGGGGCACCGGTGACAAGCTGAGGAGGCTGCTGGCCGTCCTCTCTGTCCCCGGGGGGGACTGCCTGAGGGCCCCCGTCACCGGCTGCTCTCAGAGCCGCCGTCCCACGCCTTCCCCGACTGCAAGCTCAGACCTGGCTGAGGAAGGCGAGGCTTCATCTGAAACTCCGAGACCAGCCCGGGGGACGCAGGACGCCCCTGAGGCTGGCGGTCTCTGCCTCCAGCTGTCCCCCTCCCTACGCCTGTCCCAGCTGCTGGCTTGCTTTGGGACAGGCTGTGCGTGCGTGAGGCGAGAGGCGTGAGGAAGGGACTCACAGCAGCCCTGTCTCCGGGTCGGAGGGGCACAGGGTCTCCCCGGAGCCCGTCACAGGCGCGGGCCCCATCGTGGGGTTCTGCCCTCGCGCCCTGAGCCCCTCGCAGAGGCCCACCCCTGACGCGATCGCTTTCGGGGGGAAGGATTTCCGCAGGTGAAGGCGAGGGGGCCGCAGACATCCGGACGGTGGCAGACGCAGACGCGGGATCCTCGCAAGTGTCCCTCGTACTGACCGGCGAGCGCTGCGGGCTGACGGGAGCGGGGGGCCAGTCCCTCCAAGCGCCCCCTCCGCAGGACGCTCAGACCCCGTCCCGTCTGCCCCGGCCTCTCGGGGCCCGTGACAGTGTCTGCTCCAGAACCGGTCCGAGGGGCTGGGCTCTCCGAGGCCCCGCGTCACAGGGCGTCTCGGGGACGAGGGGCGTCCCAGGGTGGCGGCAGGTCACACCGGCGTCTCCGGGCTCCTCACGGGCACAGGCCTCCCTGGGCTGCGTGGGCGTACCCGCGCGCTCCTCCCGCTGCTCACCCGGCCACGCCCGCCGCCTCGGGGTGCCCAGCAGAGCGAGGCAGGCTCCCAGACCTGACACGCTCTGGCCAGCGTGGCAACCCCCGGCCCTGTCCCTTCGTACTCCGTCCGCACAGAACGCGCTCATTATAAGAACTCGGGCACCGAAGATCGGCACGAAGGAGGCGGGGTCGCCGGATGCCCCAGGCGGCGGGGGCACGTCTGCCATCGAGGGCCAGCGGCCTCGGCGCGTCCCGTCTGCGTGCGGCCACGGCCACGGCAGTCCTAATTCAGGGAGCCGCCTTCCACCACGCCCGGGGCCCGCCTCTGGCCTGCGGTGGCTGCCGCGTCTCTGAAGCGCCCATTGCTCGCGTGGCAGGCCTTGGTGGCCCGCCGCTCCGGGGTCTGTGCGCGTGGCCCCCGCAAACTCTCCTCCTGTCTCCCTCGCGCGTTCCGCGGCCCCCGGAGCGAGTCCCAGCCCCGGCGTGCGTCCTGCTCCCCGCCTGCTCCAGCTCTGCGCTCGCCGTGCCGCCGGCCACGGCCTCCGCTGCTCGCTGCTCCGAGAGCCCTGCCCGCGCGTGGCCGTCACACGACCCCGAGCCTCCCGGAAGCTCCTCCCGCCGCGCCGTCCTTTCTCCCGCCTTCACTCGTGGCTCCTCCCTCCCTCCCGCCTCCGTGTTTCTGCGCCGCTGTCTTGTGGGGGTGTCTCCGATCGCCGCTCGGCCACCGCTGGCCCCGCTCCGTGCTGGGCCCAGCGGCCACGTGGTGTGGACGGGTCCGTGGCTAGCGCTGGTCCAAAGCGGTGGCTTCTCTTCTTCCGGTGACTGTGGCCGGCGCCAGGGCGTCACCGCCGCCACCGTGGGCACAGGGAGGCCGGGGGCACCGCGGGATGTCCCCCAGACCTCCCCGTCACGGGCCCGGCCGCCTCGCTCTGCCCTGGTCCCTGGGTGGCTCTGCATCTTGGTGGGAAAGTCGGGGTCTCCTGCTCATGAAGGCCGGGGCTCCCCCCACACCTGCCCCGAGATTGGCGGGCTCCACGGGCTCCGTAAATGGGGACGACTGGGTAAGGGGCGGCAGAGAGAGCGCGGGGGTGCGGCCCGTCTGCCGGGGCCCGCGGGCGGCTCGGCCCCGGGGACCCGCCGGGCGTCCCGCCTTCCGCGGGCGGCCAGCTCCCTGGACCCGGCGATTCTGTCAAGGGGCTCCACGTGCCCGTCCGCGTGCAAAGCGTCTTATGGCCGCGGTCACCCACGGCCCTCGCCAGAACCGCCCGGCCGCGGCGCTGTCGCAGCCCGTCCCCGCCGAGCCAGTGCCCGGGGGCCGCGGCCCTCCGCGTCCTGCTCTTCATCACGCCTGCGGTGTGTTCCCCGTCGCTGTGACGTTTACGGGGCCCGCGGGCGCCGCGCCCAGCCCCGGCCCCTGTCGGCCCCCACTCCGGATGGGCAGAGAGAGGGCCCGGCCCTCACCTTCCCGCCCAATGCCGTCCCTTCTTCACTGGTTCCAGAAAAGGGAAACAATGCGAGGCCACCAGGGCCACCCCCCGCCCCCCCCGCCCGGGGGGAGCAGAAGCGGGGCCCCCCCCCGCCCGGGGCAGGGAGCAGAAGCAGGCAGGAGCGCGGAGGGCGGCCGCACACTCAGCGTGGCCGAAGCTGAGACGCTTCCAGGCTCTGCGCGGCTTGGCGGCCTTGGAGAGGGGCGGCGTGCAGCCCCGGGGCCCGGGCGGCCCCCTCGCAGTGAGGACGTCGGCCCCGGCTTGTGGGGTGACTGAGGCCCCCGAGGGGGCCGGAACGGCCCCTAAACCAGGGACCCCCGACATCGGTTTGGTGACTCATCATTCTGTTTCTGGGCTTCCCCAAGCGTTTTTCCAAAATTGCTAAAAATAACGTACTCTAGTTTAGAGTTCGCTGCCAAGCGTGCGGGCCCTGGCACCCTCACGAGGGGTACGCGCCGCGACTTCCCAGCGGTGAGGGGGGCCGCAGCTCAGGACGGTCACCCCATGCCTGGCTGTCACCCCGCGTCTGGCTGTCACCCCGCACCCGGCTGTCACCCCGTGACCAGCTGTCACCCCGCGGGCGGAGAAGCTGGGCCTGCCACGTCTCTAGAGCACTTTACCGATGACCCTCCCATGTGTTCTCACACACCACAAACACACACAATGCATGCACACGCACACACATACATGCATGTGTGCGCGCACACACAAATGCATACACACGCACACATACAACTGCATGCATACACACTGACGCGCACACATGCACGCACAGATGCACACACAGGGGCACACACGCACGCACACGCACACACACGCCTGGTCTCCCCGGCTGGACAGGCACCCCCGTGCTCCCGGCCCAGCAATGCTGCGTGTCCATCATCTGTCCCTCGGGGGCCTGTCCCCTTGCAGCGGGAGCTCCTGGAGGCCGGGGACAGAGTGTGGGGCCTGGTCCTCACGCGCCCCGGGCCCCAGGCGCCGCGCCCGGAGCTCCCCGCGCTGAGGGCGGAGCCGGTGCGGATGGCGGCCCTAGAGGGACGTTGCAGACGCGGTGGAGAAAGCCCGGGTTTGTTGAGGTTAACGAGGGTGACGTGGGTGACGTGGGAGACGTGGGATAATGTCCAAAATCACACCCGGAGCCCAGGCGGGCAGGCGACGACGGTTTCTGTGGCAACGGCGAGGCGCCCGCCGCGGCTGGCCTCGTGAGTGAGCTGGAGCGTGCCACGGGACGAGTCGGTCGTTTCGCACGAGGGACGCCAGCGTCCCCGGCTGCGGGGGGTGGGCGGCTCTGTGGCCCGGGGCGATGGCGGATAAAAGATGCAGAATCTAAAAGCTGCGGATCGTGGGGCTTGAAACCTGAAGGAAACCGGCCAGGCAGAAGGTGGCTTGGGGGCTGTCCTGGGCGCAGCGGTGGGGTGACCCCCGGGAGCCCCCAGCCCCCCCCCCGCCCCGGGAGCCCCAACACAGAGGCAGGAAACGGTTTGCTACGGCCACGGTAAACACATTCCCAGTGACAGCACCAAGGAAGGAGAGTGAAGGCCCAGACCGGCTCGTACAAACACTCAGAAACGGACAAGGCTCTAGGAGACACGGTGGAGGAGGGAGAGCCACCGGGAAGGACCGTGACCCGTGACGGGGAGGGGACCAGGCCCCTCCCGCTGGCCTCCTGGCCCTCCGCTGGAGACCGTCAGGGCCCACGGCCCGCAGCTGTGTGCTGGGGCGGGCAGGGGGCACGGTCTTGGGGCGGGGGGCAGGGTCTCAGGGTGGGGGACCCCCAGGTCCCACCCGGGAGGACGCCTTCCAGGAGTTAGTCCCCGTCTGGGCACACTGCCCCTCGGCGCCGAGCACCCGGCCACTGTGGTCCACTCAGGAGAGGAGGCAGTCCCCACCAGGCCAGTGGCACTGCCAGTGGGCAGAGCTGGGTCACGCAGGTGACAGGGTTGGGACAGCCTTAGGTCTCAGGACAACCAGGTGTCTGGGTTCTGTGCTCATTTACCCTCCCCCGCATCCATCTGTCCATCCGACATCTGTGTGTCCACTCACACGTCCATCCATCTACCTATATGTCCATCCACCCACCCGCCACAGTCCATCCGTCCACACCCATGTCCATCTACACCACACGTCCATCTATCCACCGTCCACATGTCCATCCGTGAAATCTTCCATCTTCAAAGCAAATTTGCTGGCGATCGGTGGGCCGGGGGCCGGGGGCCGGAGGTTCACGCCGTCGCCGTCGGGGGGCTGGCAGGGGCGGGGGCCGTGCCTGGCCAGCGCCGTGCCGGGCATGCGTGCCTCGTCCGCACGCGGCCCCCCCGCCCCCGCCTGGACGCTTGCGCCCCGCCCGTGACACAAGCAGCAGGGACGCCGTTCGGACGGGGCCGCAGGTGCTGGTGACGCCCTTCCCGGGAGGGTCCCCGGCTGCTGGGCGATGCCTGGATTCTCCTGGCGTGGAGACAGACGCGTGCTGGTTCATTTCCGGCTCGTGCGAGCCGGAGAAATCCCCTCTCCAGACAAACGGTTCCAGAAAGTGACTGAGCGTGCACTTTATGTAACAACCGTTGAGATCATTTGACGCTCTGTTTTGATTCTGGGCACAATATTCTCTTTAGAAAGGGAGACGTTCTCTGCTTTCTCGAGCGTTTCCCAAAGACGGAATTAAATCTCTTTCCCAATAAAAATAAAAAGGCTGGTTTTTCCATCTCAATATTAAAATCCGGCTGAAGCAGGAAGCAGTCCTTCAGAGGGTGTGGAGCCTCTGACAGCGGGCGTTATGTAAGGGAAATGGCTGGTGTTTACCGAGGGTTCTGTGCTCGGTCCCTGAGATGCAGGCAGCTGTGGGTCCACTGCACAGGTGGGGACACTGAGGCAGAGAAGGGACCAGCGGTGTCAGTGGTGGTGTGGATGTGGGTGTCGGTGTGGGGGCTGCCGCTGGGTCCTCTCGTCTAGCCCGGGCGTTTCTCAGCAAGGGGGTACAGGGGGGCAGTGAGCAGGGCTGGCCCTGCCTGCACACCCCCACCCCCAAATGCTCTGGCCACGCCCCTTCCAGGGAGCCCCTTCTCTCCCGCATTCTGGCCTCTGATTATAGCCCATGGGAAGGCAGCCTTTAATTCTTCTCACCAGCATCTGTGTCTGGGGGTCTCAGAGTTCTCTGCCTTCCATGTTTTCCTTGCTCAGCCCACCACACGACATGTCTCCTCCTCTCCCTCTCCCTCCCCCTCTCCCTCCGCCTGGGGCGGGGCCTGCCCCTGCGTGGTGGGGGGTCCTGGGGGCTGTGGAATCACACAGAGTGCTCAGGTCACCAAGCTGTCCGCGGGCCACGTGCTTTCTGGGGAAGGAGCTATAGGTTTCATCAGTAACTCGAAGGGATCCTGAGACCCCCCCGCAAGACGACCGAGGCCCCCTCTGGAGTTTCCTGGGTGGGTGTGACTCTCAGCCGGGCCCCGGTTGCTGGGGAGGCACAGACAGGAGCACAGGTGGCCGTTGTGCCTGCAGGAGGGGGTGCAGGAGCAGGAGAGGGGTGGGGCGCTTCTTAGCAGCTGCGGGCAAAGAGCACCTCAGAGGTGTGGGCGCCCGCCTGACGGAGCGGTAGCCAGGCAGTGCCAGACGGGGGCCCTGCGCCTCTTCCAAGCATGGGCACACGGCTGCTCGCGAGCCCATCGCTCCTCGTGACGGTAAAGGGACAGGTGCTTCCAGCCTGCTTGGAAAACTACACGAGCAAACAGACAGAGTATGGAACGATTTGCAATGTAATGGGAGTTAAGCAGAATGTTGGAACAGGCCTTAAAACCCTAAAACCGGGGGCTGCGTTCTCTAAGAATCTGTCAATGGGCCAGATGCCGTATTTCTGTTTTTGTTTTGTGTTTAAAGCCGCGTGTCACGCCTTTTCCCGTCCCCTTGGAAGCTGCACAAAACCCCTTTGGATCCAGATCCAAGAGCTGTTGTCTCTGCCGCGAACGTGGCACGTTTGGAACAGATCGCTCTTTTTCGTCTGTCCCTGTGACTGCACTAGATGACAACACAGTTTATTTTACAAAGCCTTTGTGAGGAATGGAAAAGAAAATCGTCTTTTAAAAACACTGCAACATCACGAAGACGTGTGCTCGGACGAGGCGAGTCCCCCTGACTGGTCCTCCTCTCGTTAGTGGATTGATTTACCGGATATTTACCGAGAACCTGCTAGGCGCCTGGCCTGGTGCCAGGCTCTGGGGCTGAGGTTTTGGTCGCTGAGTACAAGGACACGAGAGGGGCATAGGAGCCGAAGGGATGCATGCGTGTGTGTGCGCGTGCGCGTGCACACTCACACGCGGAGATTCTAGGGGCACACGCAGCCGGGGAACCGGGGGTGCGGAGGGGGTGGGGCCCGCGAGGGCTGGTGGGGGTCGTGGACTGTGGTCCATTCTTGGGTGAGGCCCCAGGCGGTGCGGGGCGGACAGACAGAGGCCTCAGGGTGGACAGACGGAGGCTGTGAGTCTGGGGGTGTGTGAGCGTGAGGCTCTCGTATTCCAGGGCAAAGCAAAGTGGTAGGCGTGCCCGTGGAGGGCGTATGGCCACGCTCGGGTGGGGGGGACAAGGTCCAGGACGCAGGGCCGACTGCGGCACTGCCCCCGGCACTGCCCACAGGGGCGCTCAGGCCAGCCCCCCCCAGAGGGGCAGAGAGCCTGGTTTGCTGTGGTGTGACTTGGAGCTTGGCCATTGGTCAGCAGGGCGGCCTGGGCAAGTCGCTGAGTTTATCTGAGCTGCAGCTTCTTTATCTGCAGGTGGGCATAGTAACTCCCGCCTCCTAGGCTGCTCGGTCCCGTTAAACGAGATGAAACAGTGTCTATGGGACCTGGTCCAGAGAAAGGACTCAACAAACTTGAAACCTCATGAGCAACAATTAAACCTTTTTTGATGCGTTTCTTTCTCGTCTTCTTTTTATGTTACTGTGGGGTTTTTTTCACAGACCTGTGGTTAAGTTGGTACATTGTATATCATTTTACCTTCCGCCCCGCTTACTGAGTTCTTAGCCGCTGGCGGAAAGCTATGCAGTCGTTAAAACTCGTGCTTTTCCATGTTTGGCATTTGCTTCGAGGTATGTGTATCGGTTTCCCACGGCTACCGTGACAAAGGACCAGACCGCGGAGCTGAGACGGAGGGGTCCCTCCTGCACAGGGCCGAGACCGGAAGTCTGAGGTCCGGGCTGGGCGGGCCGGGCCCCTCGGAGACTCTGCCGGGAAGCCGTCCCGCCTCCATCTTCCGGTGGCAATCCGCGGTGTCCCTGGTGTCCCTGGGGTGACCGCGGTGTCCCCAGCTCACGGCTGCATCCCCCCGGCCCCAGCCTTGGCCTCGTCTTCACGTGGGCGGCTTCCGCCCGAGTCCCCAACCTTGTGTCTGGTCGTGCTGGGTTAGGGGCTCCCCCCCGCCCCCCCGCCCCCCGCTGCGGGCTGGCCTCATCTCAGGGGCCTTCACCGCGTGTCCGGGAAAGGCCACCTCCACGCGGGCACTAGAGTCAGGGCTCGGTGATACCCTTTGTGGGGGACACAGTTCAACCCCCGGTGGAGGCCTTCCACCAAAAAAACGGTTGAAGCCGGGGTGGCAGCCTGGGGGTTCATCATATACTTCTCTTCTTCTCTGTATCTGTTTGAAAAATGCCATAATAAGACGGTATTAAAAAATCATGCGTTCGATGAATATTTAATCAACTGGAAAACGTTTAGCGCGGAGGAGAATATAGGAAACGGGACCAGCGGCGAGGGCCCGTGCGGAGGGAGCGGGCCCCAGGCGGCCACCGCGCTCTTCTCTGCGGCCGGATGGGGTGGGACCGGGCTGCTTTCCTCCTTTTACTTTGAAATTTTCTGTATTTTTCCAAATTCCCGCAGTGGACATACACGACTTGTATCATCGTAACATGATTTTATTTTTTAAAGCTCAAACCAGCCCTGCACCCGTCCGGTCATGCCCTCCCTGCCTCCCGCAGGCCTGCCCCTCGCCACCCCCTCCCCCCTCGCCCTGCAGGAGGAGACCCCCTGGAGCACCCCCCCCCAGGGAGCCCACTGTCCCCTGGGCAGTGACAACCCTAGTCTCTGCCAAACCTCGGTGAGTCACAGCGGATTGAAATGAGTGCCGTGGGAGGCTGGAGAGAGCCGAGTCTCTTTTAGAATCTTTAAAATTATTAATGGTTTTGATCAAAGCCAGCCCGTCGGGAGCAGGGCGAGCGGGCCCGGGGACTCGGCCGCCGTGCTGGGGAGGGCGCTCTCGGCCGGACGGGGATGGGGGTGCGGCAGCACCCTGTGTGCGAAGGGAGCCCTCCCCATGGGGAGTGGGGGTTGGCAGTGACGCACTGCAGGGGTGAGGATGGGGAGGCAGCACAGGGGGAGCTGTGTCTGAGGGGGAGAGTGGACAGGGCTGGGGACAGCCGAGCCTGAGTCCAGGGGCCCCCACCCCCCTGGGGGCTTCAGGCAGCAGCGGCCCTGTCCACACAGCCGGCCCTCAGCCCGGGGCCCGGCAGGGCATTCGGCACTGAAGGAAGGCCCTGGGGTCGGCCAGCCGGGGTCGCGCCCCCAGATGGGACAGCCACCAGCCCGCGCCTGCCTCAGGGCAGCCTGCGTCCACGCCCAGCGCCTCAGTTTCCCCCCTGTGGAGTGGGGACGAGGGGCCTCCTGCTCCCGTTGTGAGATAAAGGGCCCGGGGTGGGGTGAAGGGCCCAGCGGGGAGGACGATGCTGGGGAAGCAGACGGTGACGGGGAGATGGTGCTGCTGCAGATGGGACAGTGACAGGGGCGACGATGACAGAGACGGTGATGGTGATGGGAGGGACGGTGGCCCGGTGGTCATGGATGACGCCCCCATCTTGCCCTCATGGTTTGTGGTGAGCTGGTGGGGGGGGGGGCGGCCAGGCGTGCGGCCTGCACTGGGCTGGGGGTGCTGGGGACCCCCTCGCAGGCTTCTCAAAGACCTAGTGGTTTGGTCAGGGGTGAGCTGGGTTGTGCTTGGCTCGACGTACACTGAATTGAAATACATTTGGGTTTCTGCTGGGATGGGTTTGGGCAGAACTGGAGTGAAGTGAATCGTGCCGAATTAAATCTGGCTTGAGCTGGCCTCCGTGGGGTCGGGCAGGGTTTGCTGCGTGGACACCTCACCCCCGAATCTGGACTCAGAGCCTTCCTGTGTCTGGGGTCCCCGGAGGCCCGGCTCTGCCTCTCCCGGGTCCTCTGCGCCCTGGGGCCATCGTGGAGTCGGTGACGTCTGCCCCCAGCCTCCCAATGCCCCCCGCACCCCAGCGCCCTCTCCGCTGATCCTCAGGGTGCTTTGGGGGTCAGTGGTGCCCCCTGGAGGCGCACGTGAGCGAGCGAGGTGTGCGTGCCGTTGTGGGTGTGCGCACGGGCGGCGGGGTCGCACCTGTCCGCACGCAGGCAGGGCCTCTGTGTGGGTCCCTCCCCCAGCCCCCCACCCCGGCTTGTCTTCCGTCCTCACCCCAGGGCCTGGGCTGCTTCGGCGAAGCCTGAAGTGTCATCACAGCTCCCCGTTCTTCCCAGAGGAAGCCCCGGTCCCATCACCGTGTGCCATGGGGACCTCCCCAGAGCCAGCTCTGCTTGGATCCCCCCACGGACGGGGAGCTCACTCCTTCTCAGGGCAGCGTCAGCTGTCCTGGGGCTCCCCTGCCCTGGCTCCAGCTCAGCTCCCCGGCCCCCACAGAAGTCGCCCACCCCGGTGGTCCCTGTGCCCAACGGGCTCGTCCCCGGGTGCGTGCTGGGCCTCGGGAGACGCTGGCTCTGCCGCTCCTGTCCAGGGCGGCCGCCGAGGGCAGTGGGCCTGGCTGCCCCGCACCCGGCTGGGTCTGGGAGGCTGCGTCCCCAGCCAGCTTCTTGTCCAGCCCTTTCCTCCTTGAGGAATGGAGGGTGGGGAGGATAATGACGCTCGGGTCCCGGCAGCCTCGGGAGGAGGAAGCAGGCCCGGTGGGCAGAGCACCCAGGGTCCGGCGGCCAGGTGAGCCGGGGTCCGTCAGAGCCCCCCATGTTGCCGGCCCTTCCCTCGGGTGGCAGAGGAGACCAGTCCCCAGCCTGAGCCAGCTGCTCTTACGCCTGGTCCCGGAGCCTTCAGGGGTCCAGGCCCTGGGGGACTGGGGCTCAGCGTGCCCCCCACCACCCTCCCCCACCGCACGTCTGCCTGGAGCCCACAGTCCTCTCTGCAAAACTCGTGCTGCGAGCTGCTCCGGGTTGCCATAGGAACAGGAAGGCCCTGGGGTTTGCAGCCTTGGCAGTGGGGCTCCTCCCCACCTCGGGGAGCTCTGGGTGGGCCCTGCGGGGAAGGGAAGCGAGTGTCCCGGCCACAGGCCACGGGCCGTGCTGCGCTCCTGCCTCCTGTTGGCTCGCACTCCCAGCGATGACACAGTCGGACCAGAGAGGGATAGCAACCAGCTCCAGGCCACACAGCACCACGGAGCCGGGTGCAGTCTGGTTCCAGAGCGGCCCCTGCAGGCCGGCCTGGGCCTCCCAGGGGCTGGGGTCTCCCTACTGCTCAAAGTTTTCCAGATGCTGGTGTTTGGGGTGAGGGAGACCTCCGTCGGCTGGGACCCCCGCCTCTGCCTTGGCCGTGTGATTCTGGGTGAGACCCCCCCCATGTGGACCTCGTTCACAAGAAGGAAACGGGGCTACCATGTGACGGGGTGCTCTGTACCCCTGGCCAGGCCCAGCGCTGCGCCCCGCCCAGCTCCACGCACCCCCTCGCTCTCCCCCACAGCCCTCATTGCTCTCGGGGGAGGGTCCGCCCGTCTCTCCCGGGGGCGTGACCCCGAGCCCCGGGCTCCCCCTCGCATCCCGGGGCGGCAGCATCCTTGGTCTGGCTCCCGGGGGGTGTCTGCACCGTCTGCAGGGTGTGCAGAGCCTGGGCCTGTGCCCGTGTCCCCAGGCGGCCTTGTCCCCACCGCCCGGCCCGGCTCTGCGACCTCTGAGGCTCTGCCCGGAGCTCCAGGCTCCTCCGCCAGCGGGCTGTCCCCCCGTTTCTGTCGCCCCGATCCGTCCTGAGTCCCGGCTCCCGTCCCCTTCCTCCTGGGCCTTGGCGGCCAGGGCCCCCAGAGAGGGAGGAGGGACAGGAAAGTGGCACAGAGGGCGGAGGGCGTTTAGGGCGGCGATGCCGGCCCCAGGGCTCGGGCTGATGGTGACGTGCCCGTGCCGGCCAATCGGTGGTGGCGGCCCGGGACGCGGGGCAGGGCGCGGGGCGGGCCGGGCGTCCCACTCAGTCTCCCTGTAACCCCGAGTCTGCTCTAAGCAGCGCACTCGCTACCTTCACACGAGGTGAGGGGGCTGGGACGGGAGCCGGCGAGGGTGCGTCTGTGTGTGGGGGGGCGGGAGGGCTGACTCTGGAGCCGGTCCAGCCCCCAGGCCCCTGCCGCTTACGCCCTGGGTCATCTGGGAGCAGGGCACAGTCTCCAGCACTGTGGCAGGGTGGTCAGGGGCCAGTAGCTCCTTTCCAGAACATTCCGCCAGAGCTCAGACCATGTCCATCAAACGGCCAGCAGCGACCTGGGGAGGAAGTCCACCGTGCCAGCCCCTGGGGCTCAGGCCTGGGGACACAGCGGCCCCGGGGTCCCCAGGCCAGGCGACCTGGACGCTGCGCCAGCCTCCGGCCCCCCGGGGCCAGGTGCGGGCAGGGGCCGCCTTCCCGGGCAGCCCGCATGGGCCCCGCCATGTGGCACGGGCAGAACGCCGATGCGTCTGGGTCCTCTGAACGCACGAGGCGCTCGGAGGAAGTGGGCTGCGTTCCTCTCCGATCTGCCAGCTTCGTTTTGTTCACTCTTCCCTGCAATTATCCCATCAGCAGGTGAAAATAAACCCGCGGGAGGTGACAGCCTCGCGGAAGAAGGCGGCACGTGGGGCCGGGGGTGGGGGGGGTGGCAGGGGCTTCCTCTCCCTCGGCGTGTGGGCCGATCACGGGGTGACCGGTTGTCCCGGGTCCAGCCCAGGAAGGCTCTTGGCCCCAGGGCCCCCGGTCCCGGGTGGATGAGGACGGTCTGTCATTCTGGGCACACGCTCCCGAGGGGCCCTGAGCTTCCCGGGCTGGCCGGCGGGGACCGCTCGCCCTGGGGTCCACCCTTCCAGAGCCTGCGGGAGAGACCCCTCCGCGCCCGTCTGCTCGTCGGGGGGCTGGCAGGGAGCGAGGGCAGCGGCCAGCTTGAGTGCGAGGGGACCTTTCAGAGGGAGCCCTCCAACGGGGTGGGCAGGGCAGGGAGACCCCGGGGCTGGGGCACCGGACCGGACAGCCCAGCGGGTGTGGCACGGGGGACACGCCGCCTGTGTCACTGTCCCTATGCGCCAGCGTCCTCGTCACGGGCCACTCAGGGCCACATGAGTTTGCATTTTCGTGCTTTGGGTCGGTGAGTTCACTGTTTACGATGGCTCCATGCCTGCTGCTGAAGTGCCACCCGGGGTGCCGAGCACAGGAGGCTGGGACAGGCCTCTCGGGGACTCGCGTGCGTCCGACGGGCTTTGTCTGGCCGAGGGACGGTGCCACTGGCTGCGTCTGGTGTGAGTGACAGCAATGGGTGTCTTTCAGCAGCGGCTCTCACGAGACAAGGTCGCTGCTGGTCGGTCGACAGAAATGGTGACAGGGACCCTCGCTGCTCACCCAGGATCAGGACCTAAGACCCGAGGGCCGGCGAGCGCCTCGAGCATCCGGTTTGGGTACCCGAGGGGCTTCCTGGGCCCGGGCCCCGCGGCCACCGAAGGACAACTCTGGTGACTCCGCGTCCGTGGTGACTGCAGAACAGTTACCGCCGGTAACGGGGATCAGGGATCATGCGCTCCCCGTTTCACTGAGGACTCGGCTCGCGGCCGTGACCCCGGCACGCGGCTGTGACCCCTGCACTCGGCCATGACCCCAGCACACGGCTATGACCCCTGTACCCGGCCGTGACCCCTGCACTCAGCCGTGACCCCCACACGCGCCTGCCCCGACCTCAGCCCCACACACGCCCAGCCAACGCTGCTCCCCGCTCCTAAGCCCCTGTCCTTCCTGCCTCCTGCCTCCAACACCTTCCTCTTCCCACCAGACGAGCCATTGGCACTTTCACCTTTAACCCCCGCCCCAATTTCTAGAATGTAGCTCACAGCACTGATGACGCCTATGATCGGCAGAGTAGGGTCCCCCAAATCCATACGGCGAGGCCCTAATTCCAGCACTGCAGTGAGGCTGCATTTGGAGGTGGGGCCTTCGTCGAGGGGGGGTTCAGGTAGAGTGAGGTCACTGCAGTGACCGGTGTCCCTGTGAGCAGCGGTGATCAGCGCTCGCGCCCAGAGGGACGGCGGGGGTGAGGGCATAGGGAGGGGAGGGCCAGCCGCAGGCCGGGGAGTGGGGCCCGCACCTCCGCCGGGGTTCTGGCCCCCAGGACCCGGCAGGAACACGTGTCCGTTAAGCCATGGCCTGTGGCTTCTGTCACGGCGGCAACCAGTGTGGCCGGCACCCGACAGACCCCGGACGCTATGTTCGTCGCGATAGCCAGAGCCACACGGACGCTCCTCGGCCCTGACAAGGAGCGAAGCAGACACGAGACGGGCCCCAGGCCGCAGGGCCATGTGGGAGACACCACATGCCAGGGCTCCGTGCCCAGGGGGCCCGAAGCCGGCAGATCCCCGGACGGGAGGCGGCTCGGGGGCTGTGGGGGGCTGTGGGGGAGTGTGGGGGACTGTAGGGGGCTGTGGGGGGCTGCCTCCAGGCATAGGGGCTCCTCAGGGGCGCTGACCGTCTCCTGGGACTGGAGGTGGTGGCCACACACCACTGTGAAAAGCCACTGGGCTGTTCACCTCCATAAAAAATGAACACGCCTCCTGCAGGGCTGCCCCCCGATCTCTCCCTGAGCCTCGGAGCGTGACTCTGCTCCTCGGCCCCGCCCCCCACTCCCACCCATACACCCCCCACCCCGGACAGGGCCTCTGCTCTTCACTGCAGCCCAGCCAGGCCGGCCACGTCCCCGGGGACCCGTCACTCTGCCTGTCCTTGGTCAGGTCCCCGTCCCCGGGGGGCCTGAGCCAGCGGCAGCATCACCATCCTTCCTGCCCCTCAGCCGACCCCGACTCGCTTCACCCCACTCTCCAGCGCCCCTCCGGCCCCAGCTGCTCCTTCCTCTGCCAGACCCCGACGATGAAGGCCTGGGGGCCGTGATTCATCGGAAGAAAGATAATGCTTGGAAAAATACATTGTTTTCATTCCTTCTTTCATATTTTTTTCCCCCAAAGAAATGGAAGAAACCTGTGGTTTGCAAATCTGCTGATCAGCAGGAAGCTTAACCTGAACCACCCGGTGTCAGGCAGAGGCTGGGGCCAGCGGACGGGAAGGACCTCGGGGCACATTCCTGGTCACGATCCAGCTGCCCTGTGGAAGGCGGCGGGCGTCTCCGTGGGGAGGTGCTGGGTCCTGTCCCCGACCCCGAGAGGGGGGCGCTCGGGTCACGGGGACTGAGGCTCACCAGCCATGTCCACCCGCCCCCCGTGCCTGATGCCATGCTCATTCACAGGCCCCTCTGTCTCCTCGTGGGCACCCACCCACGGTGCTGCAGGTGGCCACCGGCCTGGCTCCCGTGACAGGAAGCGGGGACAGGAAGCGGGGACGGGGAAGGCATGAGAAGGCCTCGGACTGCAGGGTCTCCAGGAAGCCGGGCGCGGCCCGCGGTGGCTCCGGGGAGCGGGCCACTGCAGAGCAGCCAGCACCGGCTGCAGCGGGCGAGCCCTGTCCCCTGCCATGCTCTGTCGTGGCCGAGGCCACCGGGGAGGCGTGTGGCGGTGGCTCAGAAGCTGAAGCAAACCCTGCAGGTGCCGAGGCTGGTGGCTCCCTGTGCAGGTGGCTTCTGGGGGGAGAGCGGCCACCGGCATCACCGCCCAGAAATGGGAACAGGCTGGGCACCCGTGGGCTTCAGACCCGTCCGTGGTCCAGAGCGGGCGGCCGGGGAGCAGAGGGCCAGTCCAGGGACGGGCACTGTGAGGCCGGAATCACAGGCCAGGGAGGCAGCCCGCCCACACTCTGGAACCTTCCGTGCTCTCGGGGGCTCTGTCACCTTGGGCCCCCTCTGACAAGCCCGCCCTGTCCCACCCCTGCCCTGTCCCACCCCTGCCCTGTCCTTGGAGAGCTCGAGCTGGCAGAGGTGGGGGTTTCCATGGTCACCAGCCTCCCCGCCCTCTTGCTCCTTGCTCCGTATGGCGGGTGGGGCTGGGCAGGCCTCAGTGCCCCAGTGAGTCTTCACAGCAAATATGCCCAGGGGGACACAGGGACAGCTCCCGGCAGCCGTGCGGGTGTGACTTCAGGCTGGCGTGGGCATCCAGACGTGGGGTGAGGGGCTCACAGGAAGTCAGCTAACAACTCACTGTGAGGGTGAGGACTGCCCCACCCCGACTCTCCAGTCCGGGAGGAGGCTTGCCGAGGGGCCGGCCCGAGGTCACAGGGTGGAGTTGGAGGGGTCTGTCCCCGCTCCCGCTCCCGCTCTGGGTCATGGGCCAGCAGCGTGACCCCGCCAGGGGAGCCGGGGAAGCTTCCAGATCTTCCAGTCTTCGTGGTCCTCGCTTGCCCCTGGGGGTCCCGTCGGCGTCCCCAGGAGCAGCGGCCCTGTCTCAGATGCCAGCGAGTTCTCCGTTTATCGTCACTGCCCATCAGCACCGCCCGTCAGCGTCCCACGGGGGCCACAGCGTCCCACAGGGCCCCGGCAGAGCCCCCTCCACGTCTGAGAGAACAGTCAAGAAAACAGATGCGGGAGACGCACTCGCTGTGGCAATCCCGGCCGCCTTCCCGCGAGAGCGGCCGCGCGCTGCTGGCAGGTTAACCGGCCCGCCAGGCACTGTCCCCTGCAGGGCCTCCGGGCCCCCCTTGGCGAGCCGGCCCCCCACCGCCTGCCTCACAGCGGGTCTGGCACCGCCCTTCCGGTGGGAAAGATGCAGAGGCCCCTCCAGGTGAAGGGGGCGGCGCCCTTGGCACCTGCTGGTCTTCCCGCCATTGTCTGCTCCTCCCGCCCTGTTCGGTCAGCGCCTGGGGGCGGGGCCTGGGATGGGGCGGGGCCAGGGCGGGGCCAGGGCGGGGCCAGGGGCGGGGCCCGCGGCTGGCTCCTTCCTGCTCCCCAGAGCCTGTGAGCATGGGCGCACACGCGTGCATGTAAGCATGTACACACACATGCGTGTGTGAATGAATGCAAGTGAGCGTGTGTGCATGCGTGTGTGTGGACGTGTGTGAGCATACACAAGCGCGTGCGTGAGCATGTGCACACCGTGCGAGTGTGCACGTGTGCGTGCGCGTGTGTGCATGTGTGTGCGTGTGATTGGGGCGGGGATGGGACCTGTTCTTTGGGGGTGGGAGCCCACCCTGATCTGTACACAGGTTCGCTCCAGCAAGGGAACCAGCAGGAACCAAGTGGATAAATGTCACACTTGCGATTTCGGCGGTGACGAGGGCGCGTGAAAGGGCAGCTTGTATGCAGCGCAGGTTGAGTCTCGCGTCTGCAGATGTTACACGGGGCTGCTGTGATTGGCGGGATTCATATAATGAATCCTATAAGCGATGAAATGACTACCGCGGAGGCAACGGGGTGTATCACCGTCAGCTGGAGTGCCACCAGCATTCGCTTGCTGACACTGATGGATAGATAACTCCTATCCTCAAAAGGTTGGAGAGACACACACTGTTATATCTGAGGGCAAGAACGATCCGTTGTGCATACGTGTTCGGTAAATAACAGCTTTTCCTTGCAGTTATTAGATTCGCAATCTGACACTTTTGTTAAGAGACGTTGACAGTACGAAGGTCCCCGAACAATGCTCAGTGTGTCCAGCGGGGGGTGGGGGGGCGGTGGGAGCCGGAGGGGCTGGGAACAGACCACGGCGAGGGTGTCGGCGAGGGTGTCGGCCCGGGCGGGTGGCGGCTGTGCGCCCCGGCTGGGCTGTGAGTAGCTCGCACGCAGGGATGCAGGGCAGGGGGCACCCCGTTCACTCCCCCACAGGGGGGCTTGTTTGTAGCTAAACTCATCCTCCAGCTACGAGCTGGTTCGTGGTGTGAGTGCTGCTCCTGCGTGGGGCTTCGTGGGGACGGCTGGGCTTGCCCTGGTTGGAGCTGGCGGAGCTTCTTAAATGTTTATAGTCACATCTCTTCTCGGATCTGGGGGGTTTCCAGCCGTGACGCCAGCGTCTGTGCGCCAGCCCCTCTGGTCCCGGCCGGGAGGCACCCCTCCCTTGGGGATGGCAATGCGAGAGGCCGTCGCCGTGGCCTTGCTGGCCGGCTGCCCTCTCATTTCAGGGGTGAGGAGTGCCGCGTCCTCCCAGCCAGGCCCGGAGCAGAGGTGACGGGCGCCTGGGCCTTCACGGGAGCCCGGACAGCGAGCGAGCACCGGCAGGTGGCCGGGGGTGTGCCGAGGGGCCACCGGCTGGGCGTTTGGAAGAGCTGACTCTGCGTCCTGAGTGAGAGGTGGCCCCTGCCGGCCAGGGGCCAGGGGCTGGGAGGCGTTTTTGCAAAATCCGTTTTTAAAGCAATCTCTAGTTATTTTCCGGTCCAAGCTCAGGACAAATGCCACACAGGAGAGAGTGAGGGGCAGGAGTCCCTCACACAACGGATCGGCGATCCTGGAAGCCGCCGTGCTGACCGCAGCCCTGCTGCCCGCTGGCCCCGCCGCCTCCCTGCAGACCAGGCCGGGCACCGCTGCGGCCGGGGCGCGCCGGCCGGAGCCCCGTGGGGCCGGGAGGGCCGCGCTCGGACGCTGCTTCCGGGCAGAAGCCGTGTGACCGCGCAGACGGCCGCCCCTGGCCACCCCCTCGGTCAGCTGCCCCTGGCCACCCCCTCGGTCGGCCGCCCCTGACCAGCCCCTCGGTCAGCACACTCCCTCCCCTGCTGTCCCGGGCTGTCACTTCACCGAAGCGGCAGGTGCGTGCAGGATGCAACAGGCCAGCTCGCTCTTCGTTCTTTGGGGCGCAGGGGCAGGCGTCGGAGCAGTCGAGGGGCTCTTCGAGTGATAAACGAGGCCTCATAAAGGCAACGCACGCTTGCAGACAGAAATTCAGATAATGTAGAAAACCATAAAGAAGTGGCAATCACCCCAAATCTCTTCACCCAGGAATAGGCGTCACTGTCAGCGTTGTGACAGAGGTGGCCCTCTCTGCTCATGATCCCGCTCCCGGCCCGGGGCGGGCCGGGCAGCAGCCTGTGGCTGGTGCAGCCGGAGGACCGCCCGTGTCCCCGGAGGACCGTCCTGTGTCCCCGAGGACCGTCCTGTGTCCCCGAGGACCGTCCTGTGTCCCCGGAGCACCGTCCCATGTCCCTGGAGGACCGTCCTAAGTCCCCGGAGGACTGTCCTGTATCCCTGAGGACTGTCCTGTGTCCCGGAGGACCGTCCTGTGTCCCCATCTTGAGTGGGAGCACATGCATGTGGAGCCCTGGTTTGGGGGGGCCTGGGGAAGAGAAGGAGCTGACATCGGACCCCGGCCCGAGGCCCGCAGGGCACCCGTGAGCCACGCAGAGTTTGAGGCTCCCGAGAAGCCCCCGTTTGTCCTTCCTGCTCCTGCGGAAGCAAGGGGTGCCGGGCGAGGACGCCCCGCTCTCGCTGGCCCTCTGGGGCTGGCACCCGCAGGGCTGGGGGCGCCAGGGAACGGGGAGCGGTCTCCTTCTGGGCTCCCCGGGTCCTGCGGGGAGGGCCTGCGGGCCTGTGCCCCTCTGTCCCTGCCCCCCCTTTCTCCCGGGTCCCAGGCACGGGTCCAGGACACGGCGAAGCCAATTAACCCAGGGACGGCGCCAAAGTGTTGCGTCTGAAGGGGCCAACAGCCCATTTTTCTTCCTCCCCGAGGCTGACAGCTTGGAATGTCCTCTGGGCAGAGCGCAGGCCGCGGGGGCGGCCGCGGGGAGGGTGCGGGCGAGTCAGGCGCAGGCCTTCCCGCTGCCCGGCCGCTGGTGCCAGCGCTGGACGGTCGCGAGCCCAGGCCCCGCCCCGGCGCCTCTGCGGCCTGCACGCGCCCCGCTGGCCCGGTGCGCGCGCCCTGCTGGCCCGGTGCACGCGCCCGGCGTGCGGACCCTGCTGGCCCCGGGCGCACGCGCCCCGCTGGCCCGGTGCACGCGCCCTGTGCACGCGCCCTGCTGGCCCGGGCGCACGCGCCCGGCGTGCGGACCCTGCGCTGCGTGTCACCCCGACGGTCAGACGGACGCACGGACCCACCCTGGATCCGCCACCGGCAGAAGGTGCCAGGGTCTCGGATGGAGGCAGAGGCCGCCTGCCCATCGGAGGAGGCCGCTTCCGGCCAGCCGAAGACCCAGCCGCAGGGAGGGGCACGTGAACTCGGCTCTGGAGGAGGGGGCCGTACAGGCAGAGGGGGCTGTGGGGAGGGAGGGCCGGGAGGGGACTGTCCTTCCAGGTGGAGGCAACACCACAGGCCAAGGCCAGAGGCGGGGACGGGGCGGAGAGCCAGGTGAGGAGAGGGGATGCAGAGCCCAGTGGGGGCTGCTGGGTGGAGACTCAGGCCATCCAGGCTGCAGCCCCCACCCCGCCCCCATCGTTGGGGGACTGTGGGAGCTGAGCCGTGGAGTGCCCTCAGGGAGGACAGGGCAGAGTGGAGTGGGTGGGCACACGGTGGGCGCAGGGACCCCCCCAAGGCTGGTCATCTCTCACCCTTGCTCGGCCCTGCCCTGGGCGCCAGGTGGCAGGTATAAGAAGCCGCTCTAGGCTCTCAGAGTGGGGGCAGGCCCGCGCACACCTGCCCTTTGCCTGGGTGTCCTCACCGAGCCAGGCAACCCCGCTGAGCGTAGAGGCCCAGAACGAGTGTCCCCTGCACTGGTTAGGCAGAACCACGGCGACGCCGTGGACCGAGCGGGCGGAGAGCGTTCACTTCTTGCTCGCGGGTCTGTGGTCGGCTCGGCGGCTCGGAGCTGAGAGCCGCGGGGCCCGGCCCTCGGCCTGGGCTTCACCTCCGCTCCGTCCCCCCTCCTGGAGCAGCGTGTCCCACTCGTGGCAGAGGCCGGGGGCCAGGCCAGCCACCCCGTGGTGCCCACGCGGGAGGGAGGGGCGCGATGTCCCACCTGCCTCCTCTCCTCGGTGCCCTGGGTCCCCAAGACAGTTCTGGGCGCCCCTTTGGGATCCCGTGTCCCCACCCGGTCACAACCTTGGGGTGTGGTCATGGCCCCGTGTCTGTCCCCACACTGGGCTCCCTGGGGCAGGGATGCCTGGATTCACAATGGACCCTACATGTCAGCACAGAGGCGCCTCGTGAGGAAGGAGGGAAGGAGGGCGGAGGGACAGGGCAGGGGTCGTCTGTGGGCCGTGCCCGCGTGGCAGGACCCTCCTGGCGGGGGCGCCTGGCCTTGGGGCCCACGGAGGAAGCCTTGCTCTGCGAACCTGCTCGTTCCTCTGCTGAGACCCCGAAGGTGCTGACTCCCTCGTCCCCTCCCTCCCCCTCATCCCCGCAGGCTCCTGACTCCTGGGAGGTGTGGGAGGCACGGCAGGCAGAGACCCAGGGGTGCAGGGGGAGGGTGCCAGGCTGGCCGGGAGCCCCCAGGGTGCCCTGGGAACACCGGTGGAATGGCGCGGCCTCAAAAGCCACTGAGCCACCCTGGGCGCTGCCGCACGAGGGACTCGCTTTGTCACCAGCTGTGGGTCTTGTTTCGATCCCGCGTGCGCGTGAGGCCATGCGGTGTCTGTCTGTCCTTCTCTCTGACTGGAATGAAATAAATGAGCAAACGACACAGCAGCGGACTCACAGATGCAGAGAACGGGCTGATGGTCGCCGGACGGGAGGGGGCCGGGGGGGAAAGGGGCCGGGGCTAGGAATGCAAAGCGACAGTTACGGGACAGTCACGGGGTGCGGGGGGTGAAGTGCGGCTCGGGGGAGACAGTCGACATGATGACCGTGTGCAGTGCGGGGCGGGGCGGGTTCAGAACTAACGGGGATCACTTCGTGCGCCATGTAAACGTCTCACCTCCATGCACCTGAAACTAATGTGAAATCAGATCGAAAGCCAACCGCAATTGAAAAAAGATGTTAATGTGAGCTCGGATCCCGACGCCCCCGAACGCCTTTGAAAGGAGTAATTGCCCGACTGCAATTATTCTGGGTTTCTCCGAGCCGCACGGTGCTTGCAAAGAGCATTTCTTGAGCTAGAAATTCCTCCCACAGCCCCTGAGAAGGGGGGGGCCTGATGGAGCCCAGAGGCTTGTGTCCCCCGTGGCTCTGTGGGCACTTGGTCCAAGACGGGGGTCTCCGGAGGAGCTTCTGGTGATGGCACCAGCTCTGCCCGGGGAGGCACAAGGACCCCGTGACCCAGGAAGCGGCCACCTTTGCACTGGGAACAAGCGAGGCCTCTTGGTGACAGGATGGGCAGAAGGGCACGGGGTGGGGGTGGTGAGGAGGGGGGTGGAGGAGGGGACGGGGGTTCCTCTCACGGCAGGACACGTGCTGTTCTGAGCCTCCTGATTACTCGGGAAAGAACCTTCCTGAAGGTCTGGCAGGATTAAGTGGGCGTGCCCGGCGACCGCCTGGCACCTGTGCCTGTTCTCCGCTAGTCTCCCTGGCCAGGGAGGAAGCCCCCACCTCGCCATCGTCCTCGTCTTTCCGGGGGGCCTCCTCGGGGCAAGCACGCGATGGGGAGCTGGGCGGCGAGGGCCCCTGGAGGTGGCCACACAGATCAGAGGCCGGGGTGGGCGGGGAGGGGCGTCTGTAGGGGCTGATGGGGAACAGCCCACAGCCGGAGCCCTGCTCCCCAATAAATTTACCGAGAAATGTTCACGGCCCATGTGAAAGAAACCATAAAACCCTCCAGAGGGAGGCCAAGGGCCCCGGAATAGAAAGGCTGGGACGTTCCCGCGTCATCGAGATGTCAGCTCTCCCTAATTTAGGGTATGAATTTAACATGGTCCTAATAAAAATTCCAGTGGACATTTTTGCGTGTGTGTGGAGCTCGAGCTGATCCTGAAGTTAATATGGAAACATAAACATGCAGGAATGGCTGAGAAAATGCCGAGGGCACAGCTGGGGGGTGGGACAGCCTCACCGGACCCTGAGACGGGCTGGGGGAGCTCTGATGAGGACGGCAGTAATGACACAGGCTCCGATGCGGGCCAAGGCGCGGGAGAGAGCCAGCGGCAGCCCTCCCCCCCCCCCCCGCACAGAGGGGCCCAGAGGGTGGGAAAGGGGGCAGCTCAGTGCCCCGCAGCTGCGGGGTCAGGATGAGCCGTAATGTCAGAGCCGTTTCTCATGCTGTGGGAAAGATCGGAGTGTGCACACTTAGATACACAAACGTGAGAGGCAAACACAGGCGGGTGGAGCGCAGGGAAGGGCCTGGCTGTGAGCAGAAACCCAGATGCAATGAAAGAAAATAGAAACAGATCTGTCTGCAAAGAAAAAACAAACAAACAAAAAATACAGCAACAAAAAAACCACCCAACTTTTGTAGGGAAAAAATAAGGAAAATGAAAAGACAAATAAACCAGAAGAAAATATTTGAAATTTTCGTTTGAACTAAAAGGTCTCTAATACCCAAGAACGTTTTAAACGTTGGGAAACCAAAGCACAGACATCATCTGGGAGAAGGAGCGAAGTGTGCGACTTCACTCAGCGAGACAAGTGCCAGCTGGAGCCACGCCCGAGATGCCACGGCCCCTCCATCAGCCTGGCACAAATTCCAGCGTCCGTGCACGGGTCCTGGGCCGCCTGCTGCAAGGGTGCCTGTCGCCCCGACACCCGGCCTTGGTTCCCAACGTTCTTCCCACTGGAAGGAGCCAGGGCTGGAGCGGGGACGGCCCAGAATGTCCCTGGACCATCTCGTTGTGCCAGGAAGCACGGAGGTGACGGACACACAGGGGGCCTGTCACAGGGGCTCCCGAGCCAGTGGACGGGGCTCCCGCTGGCCGAAGCTGGGCGATTCGCGCATCACAGTGATGAGGCACAGGAATGACTTGTAAATGTCCATACTGCTGATGGATGGTGGGTGGGTAGGTGGATGACAGACAGATGACAGATAGAGAGCTGATGGATGGATGAGACTGAACAGCTGTCACTTCTGCTGGATGCCGGGTGCAGAACGATTACACGTGGAGGCAGCGCCGAGCTTAAAAACCAACACTGTGCGGCTAGAGGTTGGATCCGCAAGACATTAACGGATGTTAAATCCGGGGAGAAGTTTTGATGAGCCGACTGTTCCCGTGGTCTCAAGTATTTCCCTCTAAGACTGTTTACTTGCTGCGGGGGGATGAACAGGAGCTTCCAGCAGCTACATCAGACAACTCCTCGATCAAAGGCAGCATCCCCGGCGCGAGGCAGGCAGGGGGCAGCGTGTGCCCCGCACGTGGAACCTGCTGAGCGACACGGCGTCTCCGTGCTCCGAGGCCGGGGACGCGCACGCGCACGCGCTCCGAGGCCGGGGACGCGCACCCGCACGCGCTCCGAGGCCGGGGACGCGCACGCGCTCTGAGGCCGGGGACGCGCACGCCGCGTCCAACCCGGCGGAGGCCAGACAGGTCCAGGTTAAGCGCCATTCTATTAAAGGTGGCCAGGACGGGGGTGCCCTCGGTGGCGATGGGGCCAGCATCTCTACGCTCCCTGCCGGGGTGAGGAGCTGGGAGGAGTGCGGCTGGGTCTTAAACAGCTCAGCAAACGCTTCACCCGCACCCATACGGCGAGGGGGAGAGAGAGAGAGACAGCGACAGAGAGAGAGCAAATCTTAAAACAAACGGGGCGAAATGTCAGCCAGTTTGAATCCACGGGAAAGGTATAGGGTATTCTCCGTACCGTTTTTATTCTTGCAACTTTTCTGCAGTTTGAACTTATTTCCAAAGGAAACATAATAAATAAAAAGCAGCAGCCACCTGCTGTCCACCAGGGTCCGGGTGAGGTGGCTGGACATCACCTCCGGGTCGCTGTGGTCTTCGCAGCCAGCCCACACCCCCTCCCCAGGAGCCCCTGCGGGTGAATGATGCCACACCCCCCCCCTCATAATGATGACAATAGCACGAGGTGTGGAGTAAAAACCAGGGATGAGCTGCTGTGCTAACAGACCCCTCCGTGCACACTGCACTCAACAGTTTATGAAGCACATCTGGGTCCCCTCTGGTCTTCACTGCAGTTCAGGAACACACTTACCTTGGGTCAGACCTGGGTGATATAAATGAGGCCTCGGAAGAGCTTAAGACAGTTTCCTGGGGGCGGGGCGGCCACCCAGGCCATCGAAAGGAGGAGGTGGGGGCAGGCCACTCCGAGCTTTGAGGATTCGGAAGCACTGTGGTCCCCGGGCCCACGCGGGTCAGAACCAGCCCGGGCGCTGGGCCAGGCGGGTCCCGGATGTGGCAGGCGGGTCCCGCCAGCTCGGTGGTGGCCGCACCGCAGGCCCCACCAGCTCCATCCCTGGCTCTGGGGTTGGGGGGCGGGGGGCGCTGCGACCTTCTGAGCCTGCGCGCCGTCCACACACGCTCTGAGCCTGCGCGCCGGCCACACATCGGGCGTCGGGGTGGCGGTGCCGGTCTTGGTCTCGCAGGCTGGCTGTGAGAATTGGCTCATGGTCTCGCGGGGTCCGCCACACCGGTGGCTCCTCCCCCAGAAGGCCCCACGACAGTCGCGGTGGGAAGCCAGGTTTCCCCGGCACCTGCCGCTCATCGAATACATATTTATTTGTCTGAGCACCCGAGTGAGTGGTTTCCATGGAGACCCACCCCTAACGGCTTCATCAGACAAGGGCGCGGGCCCCCCGGGGCCTGCACGCGGCCAGCACTGGCGCAAGTGTCCCCGCCCCACAGGGCCAGTCCTTGCTGGACTCTCTCCGGAAGCTTCCGAGCGAGGGGCCCGGCCCGCCCTGGGTGGGGAGTGAACATGCGGAGACCGTCCCCACGCGCTCCTCTGGGAGTGGCGTGGGTCCCCGCGCCAGCCACGAGGGGAGCCGCTGGGGTCGGGCCCTGCCCCGCCCTCAGGCCCCGCTGCCCACGCCCCCGCCCCCCTGGTCTCCACTGTGCGCCCCCGTGTTGCGGGCTGGGCGTTGGGTGCGTGGGTAGAACCTGCCCCCTCCCCCGGGGTCACTGCCACCCACCAGCCCGTCCTGAGTCCTGTCCTGACCTCCTCCTGGGCCCCGGGCTCCCTGCCCCTCCCAGCTGACTCCAGAACGCACCACGCCCATTGGGTGCTCAGGGAACAGTATTGTCAGGCTCAGGGGACCACAGGGTCACCGGGAAAGCATCCAGTCCAGACGAGCCACCAGCGGGTCTGCTCCCGCTGAGCAGGTACGGGCCCCGTCCCCTCCCTCACCCTGCAAACTTCACCTGAGCACTTGCCCTTGGCAGGTTCCCAGCAGAGACCGGCTGGGACAGAGCACCCGGGAGAGCAGAGGACAGGGGCTGGGGCGTCCTTGGCACGGGACCCAGACACCCGCAGGCCTCGGTTTGCCCCCAGGGAAATGAGAGGAGGGAGCCGGTGTCCAGCTCTGCAGAGCACCCCGGGCTCTCTTGGGAGGCCCCGAGCGGGCAGGGTGGCCCGGCGGGGAGCCAAGCGTGGCCTTGGGGGAGGCCTGCCTATGGCTGGCCAGGCAGCCCCGATGGCTGTGCTGTGAGCGAGACACCCCACGGAGTCGCACACAGATGCGGGGAGATAGCACCCCAACCCCCGGGGTCCCCAGCAGGCCTTCCTCCTGCAGAGTCCGGCGTATTTGCTGTTTTCACTCGAGCAGCACGGGGTCCGGCCAGCACGCGGTCCAGCCAGCATGCTCGGGTGAGCAGGCGGTCACTCGGAAAGGGGCCTCCAGCCCGGACTGCTCCCAGCCGATTTACAATTCAGTTCAAGGACCAGGGAAGGGCGGGCAGCAGCTTCTGACTCAGAGGGACCCCGCAGCTGGGGAGGTTGTCCCCGCTCTCCCCCACCCTCCTGGGCGCCCAGCAGAGCAGGCCTCTGTAGACTGAGGTTCAGTCACGCAGTTGGGGTGTGCCAGGTGGGCCCCGTGTCCCCACGAAACCTGGGCTGCCCTGTGCCGGCCTGATCAGACCCAGCTGAATGACATTCCCGGCTAGGTTAGCACGGGCTCAGGTCGGGTCAGGTCAGGGGGACCGGTGGGCCCCGGGGGCGGTGCCAGGCCTGGGCCGGGGCCTGGGCCTGGCGGTGTGGAAAGGCCAGGCCTGGAGGACATGGACGCCGGTGGGCTTTCCCTCTGTGCTCCCTGCTTACTCGCTCATCACCCACCGGGCGTTCTGTAGGACCCTGCCCCGCGCTGGGCCTGGGGTGCTGCAGGCAAAGCTCCTGGGTCCCCGCCCCAGGAGCCAAGCACACAGAGAGGCTCCCAAGAGTGGGGGAGACAATGAGCCATCCCCCGTGATAGGGCCTTGGCAGGCCTCAGGCATCCTGAGGAGCCCCAGAGGGCTTCCTGGAGGAGGTGGCAGAGCTGATCTTGACATGCAGGAGAAGCGAGCTGGGAGCGGCATGGTGGGAGGGGCGCTCTGTGCAGAGACCCTCGACAACCCAAGGCCTGCAGGTGGGAAGGCGCGGGGCATCCCGGCGGTATGGAGCGGTGGCATCTGGGACGGAGCATGCCGGGCCAGGAGCGGGAGGGGCAGGCACAGAACCGCTGCCTGCGAGTCCTGGGCGGGGCTTGGACAGGGCACGAGGGCGGGGCGCTCACGGTCCTGGCTGGAAAGGGCCCTCTGGAGGATGGGGCGCGGATCGATGGCCAGGTGGTCACTGGGGTTGACAATGACACCCAAGTGCACAGCTTGAGACCCAGACTGTTTCTGTCCCCACCCAGGCTTCAGGCTCTGGGGACCACCCGGAGGGACTGGGCCCTCGGAAGGTCGCCCCCTCCTGGACGCCAGCCCACCCTGCAGCCACGCGGAGGGGCGCTTTGAATCCCGGGGGCCCCTGCTCTCCGTCCTAAGCCGGTTTCCCTCGCCTCCTCCCAGAGCGAGGGGCAGAGAGCAGAGAGCCCGCCTCCCGCCCCCGTGGGCTTCCCGCCGCCCCGGCCACTCTGAGGCCACAGGGCGTGACCTCCCGGCACTTCCTCCCCGCCAGGGTCCAAGTCCCGTATTTTCCGCTGTAATTGAAACAGGATCTGGAGCGAGGCCTCTATCCTCTTTCCTAGAAACTGAACGACAGCGCGTCCCCTCGGTGCAGACCTTTGTGCCAGCCGAGCGCGGCCTCCCAGGGCAATCCCTGTGAACGCAGGGGCGAGGACAACTGCGGTTTTAAAATAGTTCCTCTCCCTCTCAGTACAATACCAGAGCCTGATGCCATCCACTTCATCTTTTGTTCTGCTCGGGTTTTGAAAGTATCTCTGTACTGCGGTGCTCTTGCATAACAATAGCTCCTAATTCCAGCTCACCTGAGCGGGAGCCTACCTAATGACAGTTCTGAGAGCTGGGAACAGAATCAGAGCCAAGTCACTCACTCGGAGGGGTAAACGGAGGCAAACGCAGAAGGGCACGGGGCCTCGGGTTAGGATGCAGCCCGGGGGGCTTGGGGGCCGGATGCTGAGGGCTGCGGAGAGTCACCGGGGCGGTGGCCCGCTGAGGGTGTTTGTCACATGACGCACGTGAACAAGCATGCGAGTGGCCGCTCGACGTGCATATTCCCACACAGTGCTCATTTGGGGAGGTTTTGTCCTGTCCCCAGCAAATCATCCCCGCACCCGTTTGCTCCACAAGGCACCCAAGGTCTGGGGGAGCCCGCAGCACCGGGGCCCGGCTGCCGCGGCCGGGAGGGGTCTTCATTTGCTGCCCGCCACCCACCCGGCTCCATGCCAGGCGCTGCGGGCGCCCCGGGCTCCGCTGTGGTGGCTGGTGGCTATGCGCGTCCATGGCCTGTGTCATGGCCTCAGCGACCCCCAGACACAGGGGCTGACAGCTTCACGTTCCACTCCGTGGAGCTGGGCTCTGATGACACTGCAGTGAGAACCACCCGCCGCTCAGCAGGCTGGGGGCGGGGCTCCGGGGGGCTGCAGGCCGGAGACACGGACAGCGGGGGCTGGACCTCTGCCCTGGTTCCTGACGGCCCACGAGCTGCGGGGCTTGGAGTAGCAGAAGTTTACGCTCCCCCAGGGCTGCAGGTGGCACGTCTGAGGTCAGGGTGGTGGCAGGGCCACCTACCCGGGCCCGGGGAGGAGCCTGCTTGCCCATGCCAGGCCCTGCGGGGCTAGTGGCCGCATCACTGTGACCTCTGCCTGGTCTTCCCGTGGCCTCCTCCCCTGAGGCTGTGGTGTCCTTTTCTCTCCTTATAAGGACGCTGGCCGTTGTGGGGAGGGCACACCCACCCCAGCGTGACCTCATCAGGCTCGGCTGCAAAGACCCTGCTTCCGGATAAGGCCGTCCTCCTGGATTCTGGGGTTGGGACACGGGCACACCTCTCCGGGGGGACACAATTCAACGCAGCACAGCCACACAGCTGCTTCCTCCCCTTCTTGTGCAGGCGCCGTCAGGAAGCAGTTAGGGTACCCCAAACGGAAGCTGGGTCCTCGGGTGTGAGAACCGGCAGGGTGGGGCCCAGCGGCAGCCCCCCTCCGCCCACGTCCCCGCTCAACAGGCCCACCCCAGCCCGGCCATCCTCCTGCCTGTGGCGTTTCAGGCCCTCAATCGGGCTCACTGGTTCTCAGAGGTGATTTTGCCCCCAGGGGACATCTGGCGATGTGAGGGGACATTTTTGGTTGTCACAACAGGGGCGTGGGCTGCTCCTGGGGTTAGTGGGTAGGGGCCACGGGTGCTGCCGAATCGCTAATTCAGGGGACGGCCCCGTGACGAGTGAGTCCCGGCCAAGCGTCAGTGGTGCCAGGTCCGGACGCGAGTGCCTGGGCCTCCCGCGGTCCCGCTGCAGACGCCATGTTCTGGCCGGCATGGGGACAGCAGGAGGGGACCACGCTGGGACTGGAGGACCACGCCCCGCTGTGTGAAGGGTGCTCAGTGGCACCAGCCGGAGCCACTCTGCTTTGGGGCCACCTTGTTACAGCAGCATCACCGGTCCCTGACTTACAATCCAAGCTTGGGCCAGTCCTGTTGGCTCCCAGGACGAATTTCCGTTTTCATCAGAGCCTTTCTGGGAAGGGACAACGCGAGCTCTGGCCGAGTTCGAGCCCACGGGGGCCAGGTTCCAGCACAAACATTCCGGGGCTCCGCCCCGCCTTGTGGGGACACTCGGGAGCCAGGGCCAGCACGGGAAGCCGGCCAGACTTCGCAGGGTCAGGGTGAACGCTCTCAGCTCATTTTCTCAAACTTGGCAAAGGTTCTTCTGCATTTTCCTATCTGAAAAAAGACCAAAGCCAAACAAAAGGAAAGAAAAAAAATATATCTCACACGCACGTGTCTGCTACAGTCAGATTCACAGATGTGGGCAGGAAATCGCTCTAATTTGTTTAACCCTTCCCTGCAGGCATGCTGCCCGGATGCTAGGCGGAGACAGTCTGAAGGGAGGAGGGTCAGGCCTTGGGCTGGAGAGGACAGTCTTGGCCAGCAGCCTGGGCCAGCAGGCCGAGCCGCCCGCGGTAGCACCGGCTGGCACAGGGGCACCAGCTGGGCTTCCTGCACCTGCACCGAGCAGGCAGCGCCCAGGTGTCCGTAACTCTG